>CAEFZX010020165.1:0-31567 GCA_903066825.1 Alfaro cultratus
ATGTGGTACTTTTACTTTTACTAGAGTACATTTTTGTCTGTGTATTTGTACTTTTACTTAAGTACATTTTTTGAGTACTTTATACAACACTGGACTTAACTGCAGTTAAGTGTGGAAAATGTACTTAATTTAATGCAGCTTACATACATATCTATTCATAGCAGATTTAAAATCAAGAAGCCTCAACAAAATCTGTTTAACACACTTCTAAATCCTCGGCCAACTTCAGTGTTGTTTTTTTAAGATTTGTGGAAATAATAAACCCCAACTAGTTTGACTGTCCTCTAATTATTCTGGACACATTCACACTCAAATGTCCAGAATGTTTCAAAAACTACTGGAAAATATTGAATTTATGTTAGAATAAATAAATGAAATTTATTTTATTTTTGTCGTGTCCATTTCTTAAAATTTATTCAAAACTGGAGATCATATATACTGATGGAAAACATGTTATTGTACTGGAACGCCTTACAAATGCAACTGGATATTAGAAAAAGATTTGAAAACCCTGACATCTACAAATATTAACACAGAAATGGAGCTGGTCACATACACAAACCAAATGAATAACATCCAGCCACACAATATTCAAACAAGTCCTGCTCAGCTTCTGTTTTCACTATACAAACCACATATAGAGTAAAAAGATTTTAAAACTGAAATACTATTCTACATATTTAACCTGGGATCCTGTTTGGTTCAGCTGTCGGAGCACAGAGATCTGAGGAACACTTTTCCCCTCGGACATCATCCTTTTTACGAGGAGGCGCTGCAGATGGCTGAGGAGGGCAAAATCTCCTGCAGGGTGTTTCGGTAAGAAAGTAAATATCAAATACTGTTTGGTACATCTATTAGACTGTTATAGCTCTTTTACAGCACTTCAGAGGAAAACAAAAAAAATATCAACTTACTATTAATTATCGATTAATGGTTTATTAGATTAAAATTAGTTACATTCGATTAAGTTATAATGTCCGCTTAGACATTATTTTAGTCTTGTAGTTTAGCCGCCATCCAGCAGAGGGCGCCGCTGGTCATCCTTAAACGGAGCCGTTGGTAAACAGACACAAAGATGGCGGAGGGCTCTTCGCTAACAGGAAAGAGAAACGGCCCAAACGGAGTTCGTGTGGGGTGAAAATGCTCTTTATGCGGTTCTGTTTTGAAATACAAACACTGGATAAGTTCCTAAAAATTTCAACTTAATGGCGCTCATTCAGCCGAGCTGCATGACGAAAGCAGCGTCAACTTATCAATCAAAAACTGATTTGCTACGAAAGCGGCGCAAAGGATAACGCAGAAAAATTGTAAAATGATGCCAATTAGCACGGTTGATTTTTAGTGCTGACTAAGTGTAATAATGTGAGAAAACAACAATTATCTGTTTATTCTGTCAGTATTTAACACAAAAATAGTCAAAAATGACGTCATGCGCCTTTATTCAATGAAGCAAATGAAAAACATGTAAAGACAGTCGACTGTTGATACAATTGAAAAGTCGGCTTTTTAAGAAAATGGTCACATATCAATTAATAGTTAGTCAATTAGTACAAACAAATCCATTTTAGATTAATTAATTAATCAATAACATCAAATCTAGTCCAAACTCAAAGAAACATCAGAGAACATGGTCCTTGTTGACTCTGAAGTGGCTGTAAAATGTATTTCTGCCTTTACCTCGACATATATAGCTTGCACAAGTTAGTAAAAGTGGCGCTTAAAATCTGCCCTAGTTTTTTTTATTACTTATTTAAGCCTTTTTAATTATTTAAATGAATTTCTGGGTCGCATTTGGAGGACCATTTAGGCCTTTGTTTCATCTCTGTGTGCTGAATTTGGACACACCCTTATGTATAAAGTTCAAGTTGATTAAAACTGAACTCATGTTCACAGTTCACCACTTCAAGTCAAATTTAATAGTTTTTTGTGAAAAATGTTGCAGAGGCCATGATGATGCAAAGCTTTTAAAGATTAATTTACATAGCTTTTTTTTAAAAAAAAGAAATTAAAATCCTAATATTCTGGTTAGTTGACCATGTTGTTTTTTTTGTTTTGAGAAAGCATTATTTTAATAATCTTCAGAGAAATTCAACTCAATATTATTGAGCTTGTAGTCCCAGTTACCTTGAAATGGATCAGAATCAAGTTTATTGCCAAGTTATTTGTTACAAAGATTAGCTATTTATTTTGTTACGTGTGGGACACACAAAAAAACATGTACAACCAATATAATAACATTTGTATATCAAATTATAAAGATGGTATGCAGAGATATTGGGAAGTGTGCAAACCTTAAGTAAATGGGTTTACAAAATGCAGTAAACAGTGTGTTCATGAGTTTCCATTTTATATTTTTACAGCATCTTAAACTTACAGAACCGGAGAAACAGCATTAAGTTACTGTTATGTACATACAAACCTCAGCTGCTTTCAGTGTTTTTGGTGTTAGGTGAAGTTTTGTTCTCAATCATTTTCAGAACTGAGATACTGGAATGTCTTGGTGACTTGGATTTTCTGGCGAAGCTGCACTGCGTACGGCAGGCATGTGAGGTACAGTCCAACTTTATTAACATCATCTCTCAGTGTCATCTGCAGAAAACTGATCAGATATATTAAAACTGTATTTTGTCTTCAGCTCATTTTGAATGACAGGGCTACCAGGATGTTTCTGGCTGATACTGGAAAGAAAATCTTGTCTTCCATTATAGTCAAAGCCCAAAAAGTAGGTCTGAAACATGGCTTTTGTGTGTTAAATTATATTTAATGGTTGAGTTTTTCTCCTGTTATGGACGACTTTCTGTTTTTCCAGAGTCCAAAGCAATTTGAGGAAGTGTTTGAGGAGCTGATTGTCTTCCTGGAGCATTCGGATCATTGGGAAGACACAGAACTGGAACTGGCTTCACGAGGGGTTTGTTTGAAAACCCAGATTATTAAATTGTTGTACCACAGTTCTTCTTTGTATGTTTAATATTTCACATTCTTTCTCACTAGGTTAGGCATCTGAACTTCTACGACGTTGTTCTGGACTTCATCCTGATGGATTCCTTTGAGGACCTGGAAAATCCTCCCATCTCAATCCAGAACGTGATCAACAACCGCTGGCTCAACAGCTCCTTTAAAGAGACGGTGAGGGAAAACTGCAGTAAAGTAAATTAATTTTTATGCCACTGCTTTCTGGCATTGTGTTGAATCACCTCATTATTTCTCAGGCGGTGGCGTCAAGCTGTTGGTCAGTACTGAAACAGAAGAGACAGCACATGAAGGTAGGACCGTCTCCTAATGCCTGGGTTCCCAAACTTTTCCATTTCATGGCCCCTTTTGAGAACCTACAGACAATACTACAAAATATGTAAAGAAGCATCAACTTTTAGAATGTTTTTTATTCACTATTCAATAATTACTTCGTTCATTTAGCATAAAAGCTGCCTCATACCATCTGAAATTTATTATCACACAATATATTATGACTTTATTACCAGATAATGCAAATTTTAATCAGTTTCCTCTTTTGATTTTTTGAAAATATGTAATATTTTATATTAATCACATTCGATTTTATTTAATTCCCATAGTGCTCATGGGGTTTCTTTGTAGCAGTTTCCTCCACAGCAGCAAAGTTTCCAGTTTCTTGCTAAGCTAGCTTGATTAATTTGACTGGTAATCAAAAAATGAGAATCAGTTATATTAACTTATATTTTATCTAAAGAAAAATAAAAAAAAATATGATGAAAATTTAAGATTTTTATTTTATTTTTGCTTTTTCCTCCCTTCATCTTCCCTCCCTTTTCTCATCTTGTGAATCCTCCACAGCGCCCCCTGGTGGCTCCCAGTTTAAAAACACTGTCCTAATGCGTAACATCTATACTAAAACTGTTATTTTATTGGATTACACTTAGTTTCGAACATTTTCACCTTTCCAGGTGTCCAACGGCTTCATCGCCCATTTCTACGCCGTGTGTGAACAGATCAGCCCCGTCCTGGCCTGGGGCTTCCTGGGGCCAAAGAGCTCCCTGCACGAGTTCTGCTGCTTCTTTAAGGTCCAAAAATCTAACTAACCTGTGGTGTCTGATTTCATTCAGAACTTTTAAACAGAGATGATGAGTTCTTTTTTTAAAGGCTTATTATGGGAGATTAAAATCCTTGGAAAAAACTTGATTTAATTGCTACTTAAGGACTGAGTAACTGGGTAAAACATCAAACATTTTATATTTAAAAATGATTCAGACCGACCAAAGTATAAAGTTAAGTGGAAATTTTGGTATTTTAAAGACTTAAAATGAAAATAATTTCAATAACACAATTACAAAATTAGGAAAAATAAAAATGTTTGCAAATCAGTTTGTTTAAAAACAAAACTTATGAAACTAACAAAAACTGCAGGTGTGTCTGGTGAATTTTTGATTAAAACGTTTGTTTGTCATTCAGTGGGTAGAGTGTCCAGTAGTTTTACTCAACTAAGAGTAGAGATACTACATGATGAAATTACTCAAAGTACAGCGTAGTACAAATACTCTGAAAAGTAAATTTTTTGAAAGAAGTTACTCAGGTAAATCTAACTAGTTACTGTCCATCTCTAATAATTTGCCAATTTAAGTTTAAAATGATCTCAGTTAGGCTTCTCGTTGGTTATCCTGCAGCAGGCGTTGAATCCTGACCTGGTTTCTTTGGGTTTCATTTGTATTCGTTACTCCTGCAGGATCAGGTGCTTCACTTCCTGAAGGACGTCTTTGACCTGGATAAAGTTCGTTACTCCTCAGTGGAGACGCTGGCGGAGGACATGCTGCACCTTCTGCACCGCCGCTCCGACCTGCTGCTGGCCTACCTGGGAGCCGACGCCCTGCGGCCTCTCAGCGGCTGCAGCGGCCCGCAGGTGCAGCTGGTGCCCAGCGCGCTGCTGGAGGCACAAGTACAGTAAGCGGCCACACGCCCAATCCACCAGCCGTTGGACCAAAGAAAGTTATTTTCTCTGACTTTTTCCAAACCATGAGGGGTAAAACGGACCGTCTGAGATCATAGTGTTTGCTTTTGTGGATCGGTCTGCCTTCGTCGTCGTCTGATGTGGCCTACTCCACGTTCACAGTGCCATATCACTCTTAGCTGGCGGTGCACCGATTGCAGTTTTCTGCCTGAAGATTCTGATTGGGCCGATACCGACTTTCCTTTGGTCTGAAATGTTGCCATCTGAGTGAATTTTCCTCCTCCACCTTCTTGAAATTAAACAAAATTGATGTCAAATGTTTGTACTGCGTTTGTGCGGCTATTATTCTAAAGACATTAAATGTTTCCAGAGATTATCAGTCAACCAGCCACATTTACAAAATCAAATGAAATGTGGTGGCAATCAACTAAGCTATGTTTGTGCAGCAATTTTTTTTTTTTATTTGTGCTGCTATTATTTTGAAGATATTAATAAATGTTGCCAGAGATTATGAAAGGCCAACCAGCCTGTCCATTTATAAAATCAAACAAAATGTTTAAAATCAATATTTTTTGGTTTTTTAGCATTAAAAGGTTTCCAACTTCTTTTTTTGTAGGACTTTATATTTTCCTCATTTTGTTTGTCAATATGCAACAATCCAACCATATATGTGAAATTCAATTTAAAAAAAAAAAAGATTGTGAATTAAAAAAAGTTTCCAAAAGTCACCAGAGATCAAACAAAATTTCTATAAATTAACGTTATGTAAAATTTATTAGCACAATTAACTGACAAAAATGTGTTTGATTTTGTAAATGTGGACTGGCTGGTTGACCTTTGATGACCTCTGTAAACATTTATTGGCGTCTTTAAAATGATAGTGACACAAATGTAAGTTGTTGCAGCACAAAAGCTTGATGGCGATTTTGATTGATTTGAACAAGATCAGG
Organism: Alfaro cultratus; assembly: GCA_903066825.1. Classification (NCBI taxonomy): domain Eukaryota; kingdom Metazoa; phylum Chordata; class Actinopteri; order Cyprinodontiformes; family Poeciliidae; genus Alfaro; species Alfaro cultratus. The sequence continues at coordinate 5,869 of CAEFZX010020165.1, forward strand.
AGGCAACTTGACTTGGGTATTGTTGCTAAATATAGCAAGAAAGTTGGCAACAGCAACTTTCAATAAGATCGGCTTCATACAAGTATCGGCCGATCACTGATCTCCCAAAATCAAGGAAATCAGTCTGATTTATCGGTGCACCGCTACTCTTAGCAATAATGTGTAGTTTTAACCTGAGGATAAGTGTTGCGCTTTGTAAAATAAAGTTGTATTTATTGCGGTTTACTTGACACTAAAGAGATACGTAGCCATATTTATTTCAGTAGAAAGCCAAAAATGTTTGTTTTGTAGATGCAGTTGTCTGTAAGAGCTTCAAACATATTGTCGGCTTTATCACATTTATTTAACACCAACAATGCAATAACATTAGACGTATTTGCTGCTTAGGTGAGACTCTTGAAAATGAATCGTTTCCTTCCGACGCAGAAACTCTAAAACCTTCGTGTGTTAACTTGAAGCTGTGAGCTTTTAAGCAACTTGTGCCAGTCCTTTTTTAATACAAGCACAAGAAGCCTTAACATGAACACAGTTACTCATCATCCGTCACTGTCGGCTTAAATGTATTGTCACAGTGGCGTGGAGAGAGATATTTCACTGCAACACATGGAAATGTATTCAAAGTTGCTGTAAATCGTTATTTTGGGAAATGAAATGTTATTCTAACAAGTCTGACTTTAAACATCCCACAACTCATGTATGTAGAGTAACAAAGCAGCTACTTTAAGCCAAAAGTATTCATAATAATGTAAAGGAATTTCTGGTAAATGTGTGTAAAAAGTCTTTAGCTTTCAATGTGTGCATGAAAATAATTTTGACACAATCTTTGCCACTTAGGGTGTTAATAATTTATGAGACCAGACATGAATTATGTCTGGTCTTATTCACTTTGTCTTCCGTTATTGCAAAAATAAAATCTTAAAGTATTTTTGGCCTAGTTCAGGGGTCTGCAACCTTTGCAATCCTAAGAGCCATATTTGCTTCCAGTGTAGCAAATTAGGACTTGGTAGAACCGTAAATACAACTTCTTTTATTATTTACTGAAGATCCACATCTGATTTTTGGTTTCAGAATACAAGATTGATATCTTTCTTTCTGTGTAAATTAATAAAATAGAATAAGAATAAAGCACATGAAAATAATCACTTCTATTTTACAAAGTAAAATAGAACGTAAAATATCACTGGTATTCTGTCATGATAAGTCACCTTAATATATGATAAACTGCTTAAACCTGCATTTGGTATTTAGAAACATTAGTCGATTATCATTTTTAGCCAGAGTAAAGAGCCATTGTGGTTCATCCAAAGAGCCATTTGTGGCTCCGGAGCCGCGGGTTGCAGACCCCTGGTTTAGTTTCTAGAGTAAATATCTTAGTACGCATGAAATGAGACAAAACTAACTTACAACTCCTCAGAAATAAATAGGAGCTTGTTTAAAATAATTCCTTATTATTGATGAAAAAGTTCCAGTGGCAGATTGATCTACTTACAGCAAGACATTTTTCTCACGTTATAAGCAAAATAATTTGCCAGTGGACTTAGTGCTTTTTAAAACAATATTAAGGGTTAATTTAAAACAAGCCGTTTTGTTGTAAAGCTACTTTTAAGTCGTCTCATTTCGGTTGTATTAAGATATTTGCAGTACAAACTAACAAAAATACTTGGTAAAGTTTTGCTTTTTTGCAGTGCATAGACAAACGTGAGCTTAAAACCGATAGAAGGCCCATAAAAGGTGCTGATCGGTTTTACGGCCCAATTTTAAAGCATGAATGTACACAAAGTTTATTAAAATTCTCTACAGCAAATCCAAGTATTTTCAAAAAAATTAAATTGAAAGACTTTTTGCACATTTGAACAGGTTTGAAACAAAAAATAAAAACTGGATTGACTTGCAACATTGTAAAGGATTAGAGCTTCATGTTTTATTTCAGTCTGCAGGAATTTGATCTAGAAGTCAAATATTTCCTGTTTATTTGTCCAAATTCCCTTAACTTATTAAAGGGGTGTTGACTGATTAAGGTTAGATTTGTGGAAAAACTGTATTTTGTGTAAAATGAAGTGAATAAAGACTTAAATAAGTAATTTTCTTTTATTCAAACACACATTCCCGTTTTAAAAATAAAACTCAAGCAGATAAAACCCGTTTGTAACAACTTTATTGGTGAACATGGCAACATATTAAAGGTAATTGAAAAGACAACCCAGTAATGTAATATACACAGCACATGAAACCTGTTTTACCTCTAAGGCATGCTTCTTGTTTTGTCCTCTACAACCCCTGTGTTCAAACACTTTAGCGCATCTCAGTCTAAAACAATTAAAAACCTTTTTTTTATTTATTTACTACAAATAAAAACTGATAACCTCCAACTTTTCTGCCTAAAACACTGTATGGGTCATTTAAAATTTCAGTTCCTGCTCTCATCCAACTTTCTAAAGCTTAAAAAAGGTACATTTATAAATAAAGGCATTCAGAAACAACCTCTAAACACACTATAGCATCATGAATGAGTTAGTCAACCCAGGCTGGCAGAAACAAATCAAATCAATCTGAGCAACAATTTGCAATCACAGAATTTAAATTTCATTGCGTTTGCTGCTTTACCTTATCACTGGAGCTCTTGAACGGTCTACGTTCAGCAGCTGGACTGACTCAAAGGATTCCTCCTTTTGGGGTAGGGGGGGAAGACAAACTACGACACGGCCTGATTTTACGACCTAAAGCCTGCAGCATCCTCCAACACTGTGAGCAAGAAGTGAAGGCAGCAACGTTTCAATAGAAGGTTTGCACTGCACTTTAGGGCAGATTTACACCACGACAGAAAATAATTCAGAACAAATAAATAATAAAAATGCATTTCACCGATTATTCCACCTGACATTTGAGCACATTGCTAACTTCTGGCAACAGCGTAGCATGCATTGCATTAAAACTCCGTGTCAGCCTAAAGATATCCTTGAGAAACAATAGACTTACCAGAAGGAAAATATGGAGCACATATTGACAAACATTTCTTATTTTTTGGAAGGCAACCATCAAAACAAGTGATAACTCATCATGCAGTTCATGAATCAAAAAGGCTAAAAAATAAAATAAAAAATGGACTGCTCAGGTGTAAATATTAGGCACATTTCTTTACAACTAAGCATAAACGCATTGAGGCATGTTAACACCACAGGTAAGCATTTCTTTGCATGAGTACACGTCATTTTCAGAGGACAAAAATACACTTGTTCCCTTAGGTTTCGCTTACCTGTGTTAATGCGGCAGAACCTAAGGTGCAAGGTCTGGAATGACACTGCAAAGATCAGATATATATTGCACTGTTTGCCATCAGTGAACAATGCAGTCAAATATTGTTCCGACTTTAGTTCAACAGCCTGGCAGGACTGATCCGTCCACAACTAGCATCCACATGCTTAAATGGGACATGCTATGAACTTTCTATACAAGTACTGGCATTGAACAGCATTTCTTTTTGGTTAAATAATAAACATGAGCTAACAAAAGCACTCAACAGGTCAGATGTAAAGAACGCAAAAACCCAGATTTCTACCCTCATATCAGAAAATCCATCACTACACAGTCTAAACAAGTCATACTTTCAGTTCTACAAATCTAAATTATGCAAGTCAAGTCTCAGAAACATGTGGTACAAGAATCAAACTTTTAACTTTTTGCCTCTTCAGAACATTTCATACTTACCCAGATAAAAAAAAAGAGGGAAAGTGGGGTAATTTCTCACAAAATCTACATTTTTAGCAGTTTAGAAAGCATAAAAAAGTGCATTTCTTAGTTTTGTACTTACATTACAGGAGGGCTCAACTGATGGATGGAGCTGCTGCTTAGCCACCCCCGACCCTACAACATCTATGCTTTTATATTGGATAAACACTTTGCAATGTTTTTATATAATATATAAACTTCATTGAAAGTTAAAAATACAGAATTGGGATTGGGCAAGACAAAAAAAAAAAAGCTTCAACACATTTTTGTTTCATACAATGGCAAATTTACCTGACTGTCCTGGAAAAAGGAAATGTAAAAATGACACTAAAAGTATATAACATTTCTTGAGACCACATTTTCTGAGGGACGTGTTTAGATTACCTGCTTACCACATTATTTAGTTTTTTCTAAACTTTCCTGTGGAAGAGGAAGTGGCTATCAGGGGCAAAACAGCAGTGCATAACAACAACTAGCTCAACAGCGATGCCACACATACCTGTCAATTCAAGAGCATCTACAGCTACAGTCAGCAATTTCAATGTTTAAAAATAAAAAAGAAAATTTCTAATCAGCAAATGAATCATTCAGGATCGCATTTCTCAGCCTTATAGACAAGTTGGAGAGAGACAGGACAGCACAACTTCAAAGTCGATTTTTATAGGACAAACCCACACATTGCCTACAGGTAATACAAAACAAAGAATTTCATTTAAACCCCTTTTTTTAATGTATGTTTGTTTGTTTTGAACCACCCCAACTTACCAACACAGGAGGTTTCAGTTTGTTTTATTGCAAAAACACAACAGGCAATAGCATTTTTTTTCTTTTTCTTTTTTTAAAACTGAGATGATTTACATGGTAATGTCTACAGTTTAATAAACATGAGTTCTAACCACATTTAATGTAGATACAGGGCTGGAATGACCGTATGTATAATTACCTTTACTAAAAACATAGCATTTACAAGAGAAACAGAAAAAGAAACAAAAACAAAAAAAAAAACAAGAAAATAACCAAGAGGACGTGTTCGTCGGGTAATCTGCCATCTATGTGAAACACTTTCAAACCAAGGAAATTTAAGATCTTCATCAAGGCGTCTGCATCCAAACATTTAACAAAGGATTTTGTTTCGACAATGTAGCATTTACTTTATGTCCACTTCACATTACTGGCCCTGTGCAGAAGAAATACATAGAAGATACATTGCATGTTAACAGCAGAAACAGTGGACTCAGCTTCCCAAAATAAAAAGATTAAAAAACCTGCTTAGGGAGGAAAAAGAAAAGGTGAGGTTAGGTTGTTTTTTTCTGCTGCTGCGTTCACTGGAGCCCTGTAAAAACCTGAGGAAGGAATCTGGGGGGAGTTAAGGTACAAATGAGAAGTGCTGCAGTGAATGTAGCAAGCAGATTCTTATTCGCGGCGTACCTGAGGAGCTTGTGGCGCTGCACCCATCGCCTGAGGGTTTCCAGTGCCGTAGTAGGCGGCCTGCTGGCGGTAGTACTCGGCCCAGGCGGCACTGTAGTCCGGCTGGCCTCCAGGCTGAGCGGCCGGCGCTGCCGCCGCTGGAGCAGCCTGCGGCGCGGCTTGACCTGATGGAGCAAAACCAAACACTCCATCAGTAAAACCAGTGGTAGAAATAAATATCTGGGTGTCTATGGGCGATACAAAACATTTCAGTTACATTTTATTCCCCAAAAAATTAATTCTTATATTAACCTGATCAGGATGTTTAACCTGATCAGTTCAGCCATTCAGCTGTGCAAAACGCCTGGGTAGGACATCAATAGACATCAATCAATCAATAGATAGCATCTGATAGAATATTCAATCCCACAGAGCATTCTGGGAGTTGTAGGCATAGGAAAGACTTTATTCACTCCACTTCTCACAGCGAGCTAAGCAAAGTTAGTGGAATCAACTGACTGGCTACCTAGCAACACGCTCATTCTTTGGTTACCTAGCAACAACCTGTTAACTGACAGCAGCAGCAGTTTAAGGTTTCTCCACTGTGCCTCATAACAGCTTGAAATAAAAACAATGGCATGAAGTGCAAACTGGATAAAATAGTTAGTTACACCACCAGTTGACAGTTTTTCAGATATTTTATTGGGAAAAAAAACAACAAACTAATTGATATTGATTGATATGAAAGTTTCCAAACTTCCACATTACAGAGCAGCCCCTTCCATCATGTTTCCCCACTGAGCTCCTTAAGACTAGCCAGCAGCAATTAGCAAACACCTGGTGAAACTGCTTATCTGTTGAGCTCATTATTCGAACAATTACTCAGTGAAACGCAGGTGAAAACATTGAAGGGTTAATAGAGGAACCATGTCATGAGTTTTTAAAGAGACAGAGACCCAATTTCAAGATGTTAGTATTTTTTGATGTATGAAGCAACTGAAAGTAACATAACTACTTGACTGTGCTATAAAATGGCATCATCGGCTTGGAAAATGCATAATACTGCCCCTTTAAGATGTTGACTTTGCCCTGTTTTTAGCTCCACCATCTCTCCTCAACCTGCCAAAGAAAAATAAATCCTCCAGTATGAAGGTGTGCCATCCTTAGGACTGTGATTTCAACCATCCTCCTTACTTCTAATGGCAATCGTTTGCACAACATTTCGTGTAGACGTATCAGAGTAAAGGGGGCCAAACTTTCCTTCCATTTTGACTTTATTTTACTTCGATTACATAACATTTTTATGAAATAAAGAGAAGTTTGTGGTTGTAATGTCAGAAATCTTTGGAAAATAAAGAGATAAAATACGTTTAGACGGTAAGACAGTTGAAAAGTCTGTAAGAAGGGGAACGAACCCGCCACCAATATCTCTGGGTTGCGGGTCAGAAACCTTCTGCTTTTCTATTGGGTGGTTGTTTTTACAGCATCTCTATGGTAGAGAGGTGCCAGAAGAGCCAACCACCCTAAAACAATCACCATTTACTAGAAGGTGGTGTTTGAATTAAATAATCTGGACAATATGGAAATAAACCCTACAAGTTAAGGCTATGTTCACATTAGCTCTGTTTAGTGCGCTTCAATCAAACCCTAGTTCGTTTAACTAGACAGTCTGGTTCGCTGGGGGAAGTATGAATGCAAATTAAACTGATGTGGACCAAAAAAGTGTTTTAAGTGAACTTTGGTATCATTCGAATGCATATGTGAATGCCAAGCGAACCAGAGATCACTACAAAAGCAGGAAATGGACTACAGCACAGGGAATTCTGGGTAAATACAACCAAAATAAACACGCATGTGTAACAGCTTAATGACAAAAGAGAAATCCTACAACTGCTCAAATCTGACACTATTGCATTTCATGAAGAAGAATGTCTTCTTCTGAGATTTTCATGTCATTTCCTTCAGTGGTTCTTGCTGCAGCGCCACCACAGGCAAGGAGGGGAACAGCTTTTGTAATTGTTTGGCGTAAAAGCGAACCGTACCAACTGAAACAAATGTTACAACTTTGGTCCCGAATCGAACCAAATCTAATGGACTATCAGGTGGGGAAACAACCTAAATCAGTTTATCGGAGCGCTGGCTGAATGTTGGGGTCATTGTCTGGATTAACGGCAATTCTGCAGTCTCAAGCTTTTTTGATTTAGAAAACAAAATAAATAACACTTTCTGCGGTGAAAATCCCCTAAATCATAGTAATGCCTTCAGTACCAACCTTGTTTCTTGTAATACTCCTCCCAGGCTTTCGTGTAGTCCTGAGGTGGCTGATTCTGTTGACCTGCAACGACCAAGCAAAACAAAGTGTGTTAATACACCAAAGTACAAAACAACAAAGGGGAACAAACAAACATCCTACATTTCTAGCCACAATTCAAACATTCATTACTTAATTCAGTAACGAGGGGAAAAAATAATGACACGTTGGAAATCTCTGGCATCAGCTCTGATAAAGCCCTAAAATAACGACTCTGTGTCAACAGCTCAGTCCTGCAGATAATTCAAAGTCTTGCAGTCTAAACAGCACAGGCGGTGGAGGCTTACTGAAAAACAGAAAGCCCGACAAAATAACCCAGACCTGAAAAAGAAGCGGATTCAAAGCCCAGTGGCTGTTTAGACTGGCTGGTGTTAATAGGTGTACACTGAAACTACAATCATATACCCATTTTCTTGTAATATTCCTCCCAGGCCTTGGTGTAATCTGTCTGTCCACTCTGACCTGCAGCCTGTGGGTCACCTGTTAAAAAGAACCGTACTTGTAATTAGTGAATCTTTCTCAGTGGCCTCTCCTCCACCCGCTGTCAGCCTAGAGATGGTGGAGGAAAAACTACTCTGTCGCTCTCTGGGAAAGAGGTTATTTCGAAGTGAAGCCAATCCAGCCTGCGTTCTGTTAGATACGCCAGTAAATCTATCCGACTAAGCTGAACCTAAGCATGTTGCTGTAGAGGCGGGTGGACACTGGGCTCACCTTGACCGTTGGGTTGAGCCGTGCCTGGAGCGCCGCTGGTTGGAGTCATGGAGGCCTGAGGCTGCTGGCCGTACTGAGCGTAGTACGCTGCCCACGCTGCTGCGTTGGCATCAGCTGCTGCTTTATCTGAGCACAAATTTAGGTGAATTTAGACAGGCAAAAATTTTTTAGGGCTGCAACTAATTTTAAAGAATTGGCATATTCTGCAGATTTTTCATTGAAGCACTTCAGCTTTTTTATACATTAGAAATGCATCAAAGGAACAAATAAATATCAAAATAAACATTTCCTAAAAAGAAGTAATGCATCATTGCTTCATTTGTAGCAAAAGCTAAAAAAAATATACTTCTAACAACTGGACCAGTAACAAAAAGCAAATCAATTGACCGCATGATAGATTAAAACAAAACAATTTCCATATTCATGATTTATTGTTTTTCTCTTTTCTTTCTTTCTACCAAAAACTGGATGATAAAAATCTTCAGTCTAATGCTTTAGTCCCAAGAATCCATGTTTTTAAATGACAATTCATTTTATTTGTACTTTCTGTTTTGTTTATTTATTTGGGATATTTAAAATGTCTTCCAGTGTTGAATGTTTATTGTCACTATAAAGTTTATTGTCCAGAAAAATGTGATACTGTGACTTGCCTTATCAATGCACTATAAGGCTGATCTGTTGAATATTTTAATTAATCGATTAATAACTGGACAGCAAAAAGTGATTAATAGGAGATTTTTTCTTATAGAAATTGAACCAGGTGAAGCTAAAACTACGACAAGACGAGTTCTGTGTAGAACAGATTTACAAAGGTTTTCTTTTTTATCTTAAGTACAAATTTAAGATAATTTTTTTTATTTTAAGATGATTTGAATTACCTTGTACAGTTTTGGTTAATTATTGCTCTGAAAGTCATTTTTTGTGTACTCCAGTTAAAGATTAATCAATTACTAGATTAGTTGATTTCAATAATTCATTCATCACAATTAATTGTTTCAGCCCTAAAAGACTTAAATATGACTTTGTATAATTTGAGGGATGCACAGATAGCGTTAATAGATATCTATTAAAATAATAAAAGAAAATTAAGCCATTTATGTTTTTATCTTCTCCATATAAATTCAAGAATACTTTGATCCCAAAGGTAAATTAATTGAACACCTTCCAAATATAATAAACTGATATTTTTATATTATAACACAAAAACGCAATGCTAGCTGAAACAGTTTAATTTTGCTTTGTAAAGGTTTCTGTGACTCACTTGGATCCGGCTGGCCCTGCTGCCAGTGAGGATAACCGTTCCCCCATCCTTGAGGCTGATAAGGAGCAGGCGGGCCACTGATGAAAAGAAGAGAAATCATACATGAATTAATAAAACACACTAAACCAGAAGCTTGACGGTGATCTACTGTACTTCCTTGAACATGTTACGATTTGGTTTAGTACATTTTTCCACACAAAATCATTCTTAGATAAAATTTCATTCTGGTCAGGTCTGCTAACTCAATATTTTCACTCTGGCTGCAAACAGATGTGCAATTATACAACCATACACCTTTGAAAAGCGTAAGTGGAGCCTCCTGCACAACCAAAAAAATGCCGCAAGTAGTTTCTGGGTGGTAAGTCAATAACAACACTTGTCTTTCCAGCAGCCATTGTACAGCAGTAAAACCAGCTGACCAAACATCCAGGAGTTCAACTTGGGTTGCTAGGTAACGGTGCAGCACCCATCAATTATGATTTAATCAGGAGGTTTTTAAAACGGCTCCTTTTCCAGACACCTAAAATGGCTGGGTGTCTTTTTTTTGTTCTTCTTTTTTTATGCTCTTGGGTTGTTTTTAGCAGCAGTCGGGACCCAAAATGAAGTATGAAAACATTTAAATAGTCAATTTTGCATAATATGTCCCCTTTAAATGAACTCACTGTGGTCCTGGAGGGCCTTGGTTGTAAGGTCCAGGGTTGTAAGGTCCCATTGGAGCGCCTGGGGGTCCTGGTGGTCCCGGAGGACCATGCGGACCTGGCCCACCATGTGGACCTGGGGGACCATGTGGGCCTCCCATCGGAGTGACCGGACCCTGATGAAAGGCAGGAGGAGGGGAAAAAAGTCAGACATGAGCTGCAACTTCATGGCTGGAGGGAGGATTTTATATAAACCCTAAAACCAAACATCTCACCCCAATCTTCTCCTCCACCAGCTGCCTGGCGTAGTCGATCTGCTGAGGGTTTCCTCTGACGGTGAACATCTTTATGTTGGGGTCGGCGTTGGGTGGAGGATTCCTCTGCAGCTCAATCCTGGCTCCTGACTGCTGGCTGATGCCTTTGATCGTCTCGCCCCCTGAACCAAGACAAAAAACGGCAACATTTTATTTTTATGGTTTTCAACACTTACCTATTTGAACTTAAGCTTAACTTTTCTTTAGTTAAAGCAGGAGTTTTCACAGTTTGTTCACTTTTTCTACAGTAAAATTCAAACATATTCAAGGTAAGTTAAGGTAAATAATCTTCCCGCTCAAATCAAGTACAATATGAAAAATCATTTGATTTTCTGTCTTTTCTCCTACAACTTCATTACAACTTTATTATATAGCAGTGCAAACAGAATATCAAACACCTTATCAAAATTTAAGTATTTAAGGATTTCAAGCACCCATACAAACCCTTACTTCAATTAAATGTAGTAAATAAACAAGATGAATTAATTACCTTTTCCAATGATCAGCCCGGTCTTCATGGTTGGGACTGTAAAGGAGAACTCCTGCAGGCCACCAGGGGGCCCCATGTTCCAGTTGCCCTGCCCACGACCACGTCCTCTGCCCCCTCCGTGTCCCGGAGGGCCTCCAGCCTGGACGCTCCTCAGCAGGTCTGAGATTATCTCTGCTGCGTGCTGGGCCTGGTCTGGAGGGCCCATGATCTGTGCTATCCTGTCAGGCGTGGTGCCGTCATCTGGAACAAAGGTACAGGCGTTAGCTTCAGCGGCTGCTCTGAGTCTGTTAACAACATGGTTTAAACACACAAACTAAACGTATCATCAGTAGCTGCGTTTCCATTGACCTTATATCAACCGACTAATGATTAAGCGGCCATTTTCTTAAAAAGTTGGGTTTTCTCTTGTATCAGGAGGGCCAATCGTCTTTCTATAGCAAAGGGCTAAATGTTTGAATTTTTAATGACTTATGTGAGCAAACTTGAGTGTGATTTTTCATTAAGTTTCTAATTTGACTGAAACCTCACAATTGCAAAATTGTGTGTTTTTGACAATAGCGGAATATCGATAAAGTTTTGCGCACATTTGAAATGGAAACGCAGCTACTCACCATTAATCTGTGTTTAGGTCTCAGATTGGTTTGGGTTAGGGTTATCCATCAGCTTGTCAGCGTGGTGCATGAGTTTTCATCATAGACCAAAACAACTTCAAAAACTCCAAACAGCAGCTTGTTATTCATTCAACCAGCTCACCTGGTTTGAACTGAATTCTGACTCCTGTGTCGTTCTGTATTTTCTTTATCATCTCTCCATTTCTGCCAATGACAATCCCAACTGCAAACCGCGGGACTGGAACCTAAGTGGTGGCAATAAATAAATAAAATTAAACACAGGATTAAAAGTTCCTTGCTGACAGTCAAACGGTGCAACAACAGACACTCACATCTAAGCTGTCTCCTCCTCCGACCCTGGACCCGTACTCGCCCCGCTGCTCCCTGAAGCCCTGCTCTCTGATCAGCTCCATCACCATCTCTTTGGCTTGCTGAAAATCAGAATAAAATGTCACTACATCTGGACAAAAAACATGCATATTAATTAAAATCATATCAGGAAGACACCTGAATGAAGATGTTCCACAAAACCTTCCTTAAATCAAACAAAACGGCATCAAATAGTTGTGCAGAAGAGACTTTGGTTTGCGCTGCTATCATTTTGAGTTTCCAGGTCACAGAAAGGAAGTAAGACTCCCACTTTTTTTAATTAAACAAATTTGGTGTCAATTAACTATGCTGCATTTGTTGCTAAAATGTTCTCACACATATGTAGCACAAATTTTTAAAATAGATTTTGTTTGATTTGGATAATGTGGGTTAATTTCATTAATATCTTCAAAATAAAAGCACCACATATGGAAATTTTAGCAGCAAAACATAGCAGTTGACTGACACATTTGTTAGATTTCATAGATATGAGGGGCTGGTTTATCTTCTTTGACCCCCAGAAACTTTTATCATTTTATTAAAAATGACACCAGGACAAATGCAAAAGGTAGCACAAACATTTGACACCAGTTTTGTTTGACTTGAAAAAAGTAAAGAGACCAACTTCACTGAGGTCAAGAAAACTTTATCCTGAAGTTTAAAAACCACGATTAAACTCACCTGGACTTTAAACGGGTCTCCGGAAATGCGGAGTGGCTTGTCTGCGCCCGTGTTCTGAGGTCCGTCTTGGATCATGACCATCTTCACGCCGGCTCGTTCCTGCATATTGCACCACAATCAGGTCAAGTTTCTCCCAGTAATTAACACCTTTCTGCTTTTTGATCCAGCATCCATCACACCTGAAGGCTTTTGATGGTCTCTCCTCCCTTCCCAATGACGAGGCCAGCTTTGGAAGCAGGCACCATAATTTCCTGGACCGTCATTCCTGGACCGTCGTTGTGGTGGAAAGCAGGAGCCGGACGTCCCTTCTCCACGATCTCAGTAAGAAGTCTCTTTGCGGCCCTGAAGGGGAAGATTTAATTCAACATGTTCACAATGTAATCAGGTGTATCATTTTATAAATTATGATAAGTTTTTCTTGAATACTTACTGAATTGATTCTGGCGCTCCCGTTAATGTCACCGACCTGTCAGGCATCCCTCCGCTGTCTACAAGACAAAAACAAGTTTCAACTAGGGCAGCAAATATTATTTTACTTATCAATTATTCTGACGATTAATCAGATTAACAAATTTATTTAACTACTTGAGCCTTTTTAATACAATTGAAAAATAATAAACTAGTCAATTACTTTTTTAAATAAGAAAATAAACATTTTATTCCTTAAAATGCAACATTCACATTTTAGGTAAGGAAATGCTAATCTTATCCACCTGGTTCAAACTTAGTGAATTAAAACAGAGTGAAGCTAAAACTGGGCCACTTCAGGGATTTTGGGTAAAACATTTATAGACATGCAAAATGAGTATATATTTTGGACAGTTTCAGCTTAATTATTGCTCTGAATATGTTTGGGATTTTTTTCAACAAAGTCTTTTTTGAGTCGGTATACTCTAGTTAGCAATTAATCGATTACTAAATTAGTTGGCAACTATTTCCATAATTGTTTCATCACGAATAATAATTTCAGCCCTAGTTTCAACACCCAAGTATAAGTGCAATAGCAGTTTTTATATATATATATATATGTATATATTTTATTGCCAAAAAACAGACTTACCAGGAGCAATCTGTATTTTACACCCAGATTCCTGCTGAATGCGGGATATTTGTTCACCTCCTCTTCCAATAACTAAACAAGAGTGAAATATTTCAGTTTCACATAAGAACAAAAATCACAATTTACCTCACAAGAAAAAATGACTTACTAAATCCAACCATTCCATCTGGAACCTTGAATTCCTCTGATGTTGATCTAGAAATTAAGACAAAACCATGAGTGTATAGAACACACACACATCTGCCTGAACACACACATCTGCCTGGTAGATTTGAGCTGAGTTTACCTTGGAGGTCCGCCCATCCCTCCCATGGCTGAGAAGGCTGTGGGGAAACATTACAGTCCGTTTGACAGGAAATTAAACTAGTTTTTAAAAGACATGAAAAGAGCAACCAACACTTACCATCATTTGTAGCTACTTTCTTTGTTTCTGGTTGATCTGTGATAAAAACACAAAATAAACCACATAATCACATCTGTTTACACACACTTATTGATGCTGTTGAACCTGGAAATAACTTGTACATGTTATAAATGTTTTATCCTCACAGGCTAAGGATACATAAGATTTTACTTCCAGTTTTGCTTTCTGCAGAACATTCAGATTACGACTAAACTTGTGTAACAAGTCTTGCACACTCTTGCCTAAATACAATAAATTCCTAAAGCCAATCTAACAACATACAGCTTGTAGCTGCCATTTTAGGTTAATGTCTTAAAGTTTTGTTCTCAAAATATGGAAAACAGACTCTTGAACTACATTTTTATAAAAGGTTCAGTTTGACTAACTGTAATGACATCAAAAGTTAATCTGCATATAATTTATTCATAAACTTTAAAATAAAACATCTTCTACATTTAAATATGATGTTTGAATAGTGTATTAAATAAACTTCTTGACAATTACTGTTCACAATCTGTCTAAAAAGTTTAATTCAAAGCCCTAACTTGGTAACAGATGTCTTTCTTTACATAAACATTACATGCTTTACACCTAATATCTAGTTAGAGGAGTTGGCACCAAGTCATTTATACATAGACTCAATTTAATGTTATTGTAACACTGCAAGACAAACTGTCTTAAAAGTCAACATTTGCATTCTTTATACAAAACAATTTTTATCAATTTCTTTCACAAAACAACTGAAAAAAAAATACAGTTAGGCATTGCTAAAACAGCTCTGTAGATTCACAACAAAAGTAAGGGGTGAAGCATGCAACTGTTACTGTCTTCACTTGAAAACGTGAAAACAAAATCAACCTCTAATGTGGTTAGTAGGTAGTGTTAGTATTAATACTGGGTTACAGACAGCTAAAAAGAGGTGAATACACTGTAGAGGCTACTGAAAGAGAGGGAAACATTAATCATGAAGAGTTGCATTAAGATCGATTTGAGCCACTGACCGATATTCAGGTTAGGCATGGGAAAATACCCACCAGCGTCCTCCAGGGGCCTTTTCTGGCCTCCGTAGCCAAACTCGTTTGTTGGTGGAGCCGCAACGCCATCTCCGCCGATCTTGGCTGCGATCTGAAAAACAAAAACATAAGAAAAGCGGGACTTTTAGGGTATTTTCATCTCCAGAACATCAAGTAGGGGTTGATGCACGCGGCCTGCGGCCTACTTCTGCCCGGAAGTCGGAACAACAAAGGACCGCTTTAAGTTTCCCTTAAAATGTCTTATTGATGCAATCATACAATAAAAAGGGGTTAATATTATTAGACTGATTGCAATTTAGTTATTTTCTATCAAATTACGCAGCAGTGATCGTTTTAGATACCTGTTTTCTCTTTTGCAGTGGCGTAACATTAGTCATCCTCTTAAATTAGCCTAGCCTAGCTTAGTCTGTCGCGCTACCAACTGCAGGGAGTCAACGAAAATCGGTCACTTCACCAGGAAGTTCATAATATTTGTACCATTTTTTGCCCTAATCGTACTTCTTACCTGTCTCGCTCGCTGTAAAGCGTCTTTAAAAGCATCGTTCATCCCCCCACCAGCGTTAGAGGACGGTGGAGCCACGCTACTGTAGTCTGCCATCTCTGCTGCTGTTCTCCTTTGCCGCGCCACAAGATGGAGGGCCTCATTCACTGCCGACAGACGTCTGATCTCGCGGTGACTGGCTATATCTCGCGATAAGAAAAATGAAACGCGAGATAAATAAAGGACAGGGGCAAAAGACAAACCTCAAACAGTGTCTGTTGATAAAGTAGATTTAAAAGAATATCTGGGGCACTAGAAATAAATCTGACTTTAATCTCAGAATCCTGACTTTAATTTAGTTCTCCTCCAGTCCAACTCATCTCTCTCAATGAGACAGGTTTCTCCCAGGTTCCCATCTCCACAAAACACTGGTAAAGTCAAAACTCTGGCTTTAATCTCATATGCATGGTTTCAAATGTAAGGTGGAATACTGTTAACAACCAATCTAGAATTAAAGTCAGAAATTCGACTTTAAACTCATGTTAATGGTTTTCAAAGTAAGCTGGAAAACAATTAAAAACCATGTTTAATCTCAGAATTCTGAAATTATAATCAAAATCATATTAATTCCGACAAGGTTGTTCTTCATTCAGTGAAGTTCCTTACAAAGGGTAGAGTATCCAGACATTTTACTCAAGTAAGAGTGATATTTCATAATAAAATTAATGAAGTAAAAGTAAAAAGTACAGAGTAGTAAAAAATCTTAAAAGTAAATCTTTTCCAAAAAGTTACTCAAATAAACCAACTCTATATGTAGACGAAGACTGTCTGTCCCACTTTAGGGTAGAATTTTATTAAACAAACCCCAGCAGAGCACATTTCCATTCAGAACAGACCCTAATGAACTTATCATCACAGTCTCTGTTAATATATGTGTTCGGTCAACCGTGCTTCAGCCATGAGCAGGTTTAATGGTTTCAAATCCTCATGCTGGTTTTATTCACTTGGTCAGATGTATTAAAAGTTTAACTTAATCAACAAAAACCAGTCTGTTATACATTGAAACTCAGAAAACATACCAGAAAATAAAAAATAAAACAATTGTTTGAGTTCCTCAAGATTCCATGGAAGAAAACATATTTTCAAATTTCCTGGTCAGGCTGTAGTTTATTAGCGCACATGGAATCGCTCTTACGAAGCTGGCTCCCATGCCGTTATAATATCCTCTAAATCCGTTCCTTTCATATATCCCGGTGAGTCCTGATAACACGCCAGAGACAGGATGCGAATCTGAGATGAAGGCTGGAAAAGAAACCATAGTATGATCATACATGCTTTCAGAAAATATAGTTGCTTTACAAAAGCTGCGTTTCCATTAACCTTAAAATTTAAAAAGAAATTCACTTAATGTAAATATGCCAATTTTGAAGAAACGATTGTTTTTATTTAAAGAAAAAAGGTTTTGTTTAGGATGAGATAGTTTTTTGGCTGTAACAAAATTAGTGTATTTCAAAAAACTGCAAAGGAAACAGTGTTTTTGCACTTTATCAACAACCGTATGTTACCACTAGGTCTGTCATAACAACAAATTTTGCTGGACGATAAATTGTTCCAGAAGTTATCGCGACAAACGATAATATTGTTGTTTTGAGACCATTTTTAAGTAATATAATGATAAGGGCACTCCATACCAGTAGGTGGCAGTAATGCTTACCTGACCTTTTTTTTTTTTTTGCCATCCGCCAATAAAAATCAGGAAGAAGACAAACTTCTTCACGTGTAATTTTGTTACGTGTTTCGAAGTTGCGAAATTGCTTGTTTTATTTTTCACATTAGCGGAATATCGACAAACATTCTGCGGACATTAGTAATGGAGACGCAGCCAGAGATGCCAGCGGTTACCCTGAGCTTGCTGCTGCGTCCGGATCACCGCCAGCGGGTAGCTGCTTATTTGCCCAGAAGCAAAAGCCACAAAACTGAAGAAAAACAGCTTGGAGTCACTGCTGTAGGTTGGGTCGCTTTTTGCCCAGCTCATGATAGACTGCAGTGAGAAGCAAATTAGTTTATTTCAGCAGGATATATGTGTTTGATCTTTATGGGATTGAGTTTGGCTCACCTGATGAACTGCACACTCCACACCTGCATATGGGATCATGCAGAGGATGCTGGGCCTGAAGCCTCTGTAAAAGGACGACATGGACTCTTGTTTGTAAATGGATCGGGCGCACGCCACAACGCCATGATACGTGCCGGCTTGCTGCAGGTTCAGCCTCACCTTCAACACCTATGGAGCGGATAGAGAAAGTGGAGAGTACAAAAAAATCACCAGTATTTGAAGGTGATCTATTGTGCTTAGGATATTTCTGTTATCTAAAAAAACAAGTTTTTTGCACAAAATCTTAGGTAATTAGATTTTTAGTCTGGTCACTTCTGCTTATTTTGAGCAGAAGTGACCAGACACTCCTTTCAGAATGAGTTGTTTTAGGGCGTCTTGTTACTTTATATTCAAATAAGCTCCTGCTTACACTCGTATGTAAAAATATCTGCAAACAGATTCGCAATTATACAACCATACAGCTTTGAAAAGCAGAAGTGGAGCCTCCTGCACAACCAAGAGTCCAGCGAGTGGTCTCTAAACGATGGGTCAACAACAAAACACTTGTC
The DNA here is from genome assembly GCA_903066825.1 of Alfaro cultratus. NCBI lineage: Eukaryota > Metazoa > Chordata > Actinopteri > Cyprinodontiformes > Poeciliidae > Alfaro > Alfaro cultratus. Next base: position 24,030 of record CAEFZX010020165.1, read on the forward strand.
TTTTCCAGCAGCCATTGTACAGCGCTAAAATCAGCCGACCAAACCTGCTGGAACTCTGCTTGGGTTGCTCGGTATCGGGTCTGCAGTTCTGCTTGGGTTCCTAAGTAACAACACAGTGCCCATTGATTGTGACTTAATTGGGAGGTTTTTTAAAACAACCTGTTTTCCAGACACCAAAAAGCATAAATTTATTGCCAAAAACAGCTAATTGTTTTTTAAAGCGCTTGTTTTGTTTTTAGAATCAGTAGAGACGCAGATGGAAGCATAAATAGATGAAAAATGTGAATTTTCACAGTTGGACGCCTTTCATGTGGGATTTCTTTTTATTCGTACAGGATAAATGTACACAAATTATTTTTTAATTCAAGATAAATACATTTTAAAGCTAATTGCGCATCTTTACCAGAGGTGCCAATGAAGTCAACATCCTTCCAACGAACAAAGCAGAAACAATAAAACGTTCAGAGCTGTCTCTAATCTCTGATACCTCTAATGGGTAGAAAGCAGCGTGGGCTACTGCTCCAGAGACGCAACCCAAGCCGAAGCGCTGCTGCACAGTCAGAGTCTCCTGGCTTCTGTTTTGGGTGTAGACTTTCATCTGGGTGAAGCAGAGCAGCTTAGAAACAAGAAGTTATTAATGATTTATTCAGATACTCAGATAAGCCTCACCTGTGCATAGATAAGACATTGCAGTGTGGACTGCGGAGTACCTTTCAGCACATTGACAACGTTGCCTTGCCACATCGACCGCAAACCTCCTCCTCTCAGCTCCTGAAAGCCTTGGGAAAAAGCCTTGGACCCTTGGACCTGCAGAGCAAAGAGGAAGGGTTTCTGTAACGCAGAAAAACTCAACTTTTTAAGTCACTACAAAGTTTAGACCATAGGTGTCCAAAGTGTGGCCCCTGAACTGATTGTGTGTGGCCCCTGACTTCAGTTCAAGAATTACACAAATTTGTAAATGGAGACTTTCTATCTGCAAAATTATCCCAAAGTAAAATGATCTTTATATAGAAAAAGTTGGCAACAGCACCAATTATTTGTCTTTAAATAACCAAGTGGTTTGATTTTTCCACATCTGTACAGTGATTTTTACTCAAAAGCAAACGTTGCTGCACTGAAACCTGCTTTTAGTTAATTTATTAAATTTGGTTAAATACAGCAAATATTTTTAAATCCTGGTTTTTTTTTTATCAGAATTGACTGAATTGGGCTCTTTTTCCAATTGATATCTAGAAAATTAGCTAAACTTTTTACAATACGACATGCCTGCAAAATCCTTGTAAAGTTTTTGATCTAGAATAATTTACACATCCCTTCCCGGTAACAAACTTGACTGCTTTTTAATTAAAGAATTCAATGATCAGTTTATTGATAAGTAAGTAAAGGTAACTTTATTTGACTTTATGATTTTGCCCTTGTGACAAAAAGTTTGGACACCCTTGGTTTAGACGTTAATGTTGGAATGTTTTCAAAGCTGCAAAAGCTTCCAAAACGAATGTTTGACCTGAAGTTGGGTCTTCAGTCGGTCTATAGGCGCCGTCACTGTTCGAGAAAACGCATCTGCCAGACCAGCTGACAGAACAAACGTCTTCCAAGCCCCAAAGCCAGACACATTGTCTGGGAACTCGATGGGCATCGCACGACTCTCCCCCACATCGAAAACCTGCAGAAACACCAACACAGAGATTTCCCCTGGATTTCCCTCAAACACATTTTGTTTTTGATGCCAGAATCTGTTTGTAGGTTTTACCAGGCTGTGTTTCCATGAGGAAACGAGCTCTCCGATGTTGTCCACCGGGTTTAGAATGACATAATGCAGGAATTCATCCCAGTCAACTGTCATGGACTTGTCCTTGTCCATCCTGGTGAAGACAGTCAGAAAAACGGAAACACAACTGTTTATGTTGACTGTTGGATTTTTTTTTTCCACTCTGCAAGAACACAAAATGTTTCGGTATTTTGGTCTAGTTTCTAGTGCACTTCAAATAAGACAAAACTAACTTGCAAGTAACTCTTCAGCAAAATATAAGAGTTAGTTTTAAGTCAATAATTCCTTATTTAACAAACCAAAATGATTAATCCATTAAGGGAAATAGTGGGCAGAAGAAATCTTACATTTGAATAATTTTTTTTGCATTCGGCTTTGATATGACCACTCCTAACTCCTTAAACAAACATATGATGTCCTCCTGGTCAATCACTCCTGATCAAAGAAGAAATACAGAGAGTTACAAACACACACTGAGTCCACTCGCCCTCCTTACACTGCAAAAACACAACATCTTACTAAATATTTTTGTCTAATATCTTGTGCAAATTTCATAGTACGCTCGAAATAAGACCAAACTAATTTACAAATAACTTTTCAGCAAGATATAGGAGCTTGTTTTATGTAAATAATTCCTTTATATTGATATAAAAAGTAGATTATTTCACTTATAACAAGATATTTTTTTCCATGTCATGAGTAAAATAATCTGCCAATGGAACAATATCAAGGAATTATTGACTTAAAACAAGGTCTTATAACTTTAACTTAAAGTTACTTATGAGTTAGTTTTGTCATATTTTAAGTGTAGTAAGATACTTGAACTAGAAACTAGACAAAAGTACATGGTAAGATTTAGTGTTTTTGCTGTGTATTTCCTATAAGTCGTCAGGTGACGACAGAAGTTTCTGCATAAGTGCAAGGGTCACTTTAGTGCTGCAGTGTGTGCACCATAAACACAAGCTTATGTTCACCTGTTTGACATTCACAAGCATATTTTACTGTAAATGAAACATGTTTAATGCACAGAGGAAAGTTTATTATATTTCAACAGAGAAGACAACTCTTTGAAAAGCTGATTAAATGCCATGCTAAGCATTGAATTCACTTAAATAAACAATTTCAATTGGAGATATGACTCACCGCAATTATTCTTGTCGAGGTCATGAAAGTGAATTTTCCATTTCCTCTCTCTATCCATCAGGTAGCTGAGAAATTCTTTGTAATCCAGCAGCCCATCTTTATTTTTATCATAAGACTCCATGATATTCTACAAGGAAATAACTTTTAAAATGGATAATTTATCTTCATGCACACTCTACACACCTGAAGACATGTTACCTGGACCTTTCCATCTCCTGAGATGATCCCATGCTTCCTCATCTCCTCGTGGAGCTCTGCCATTGATATGAACCCATCCTTGTTCTGGTCCAGTTTTACAAACAATCCACGGAACCGGTCCATGTTGCTTCATCAACAAATTCTTGTTTTTCTCTGTCAAAATATAAAATGCAGAAACAGACCGTGCTTCATTCGCAGACTGTTTTAATCATGGTCATAAATGGCTTTTTGATCAGAGATTATTGACGGCACCTCTGCTGACTCATCGAGCTAAGAGCTGATGCAGAGAAGGAGAGGAGACTGAGCTCCAGCAGGGGGCGCTGTAGCCGCAGCAGAGGCCATCATGACCTTCAGATTTCACAACTGTGGCCTTTCTGTCTCTTCACATGCAGCGAGCTTAACTCTTATTTTATAATTACCAAGTCCTGTTTAGACTTGTTTGATGGTACAGAACCTGCAATATTTCTACAACATTTTATAACAAAAATAATTAAAAATTAAAAAGATTCCACAGCAACATATTAATTTTCTAGAAAAAAATGGAAATGTCTGAGTTTCAAAAGTCGAACAAAACGTTTGACTCACCCAATATCCACAAGGACTTCTGGAACTGTGATATTATAAAAATTGTGCTGCTTTTCTTCAAGTTTGTGTAACAACTTAAAGTAGGTTACCAAATGCTTGGGAAAATTTTGTTTTTACAGTGTATGCTGTATACTATCACAAGACATTAACAGTAATAATAGATTTTCTGCATGCAGTTTGGATGTTGTCTGTGTGATTTCTTTGGTTTTGATTATTTCTGGGTACTCCTGCTTCCTCCTAAAGTCCAAAAGCATGACAGTTAGATTAATTGTTTCTCCAAAATATTCCTGTTTTTGTGTGTGTGTGTGTGTGTGTGTGTGTGTGTGTGTGTGTGTGTGTGTGTGTGTGTGTGTGTGTGTGTGTGTGTGCTAAATATCCGTATGGTTGTTTGTCCTGTGTGTTATCTACGATGCAGAGCAGATCCTGCCATATTCTTCTTTTAGCAATGTTTCTCACAGCCTTTGTTCATTTGAGTCACTGACTGCTGCTTCTGCCGCACCAGATGGCTGCAAACACTGAGAAATTATACAACGCCTTGCTCCTGGTGTTTAAAGTGCCTTTGTGAAGAAATTTTACTTCAAGAGAAACCCTATTCTCTTTACTAAAAGCACCAAATCAAAGTATTTCAACTGAAAATATAACATTGAGTAAATTATAATGCCACTCATTTTGTAAAAGTACTCATATTTTTTAACTTTTCCATATTTTATATAGTCGTCCAACCAGGGGTGAATCTACTGGGGTGGCAAATCGGACATTAAGAACGTGAAACTCTTTTTTCCAACAACATTGAATGCAACACAACGTAACCTGACTCGGTCTGGATAAGTTCAGACATGGTAGCGGTACCGGTGATATTACTGGTTTGTACATCCCCTAACAATCCCAAATTAAACCTGAAATCATAATAATACACTTGGGGGGTTTTTCTACCTACTTTTTTGTGTGTGAAAAATGTTTTTTATTTTTGTGGTCTTTAGTGTTGATTCTTCCTTAAATGTGATTTCTGTTCTGTGGGCTCAGTGGAGCTGTCGTCTGTCGGTTGCCACGGCAACGGGTCTGCGTGCGACGTAAAACCGACGCAGTGTTAGAAAAGCAGGAAAGCAGTGGTCTTGAGTTGTTCTTCGCTTGTTTTCGGTGTTAATTTCCCCTTTGCTCTGACGCACTGCAGCCGCTGTAATTTATAAAAGTTCAATAAACGACAAAAGCTGAATTAATTCCCTCGTTTGTTTGTAAAACGTGGTGATATTCATAATACTTATCAAGTACAATGAGCTATTTCGTAAAGTTTGAGCCATATAAAATTTAGTTATTTACCAGAACAAATTAGGCTAAATTGGACATTTTGCTAGACCTTTTCCTGAATTTTCCCTCTACAGCACAATAAATAATATTTCATAATTTGATGATTTCTGAGGGTAACACTGGGTTATATCTAGGGGTATAAGAGAGTAAAGGGGGCTAAATAAAATAGCATGCTTTCAATATTTATTTGGAAATATTTAGAAAAGCATGAATAATTCCCACTTCACGTTAATGGATCACAATGAAAATCAATAAAATATCTGTTTGTAGATCTGGCACAGAAAATTAAGTCTCTAATATTTACATCATCAAAATATTTTTTGTGGTCTTCATTAAAATGTAAATACTTGATTTATTATTTATTCAACTTAAATAAAAAATTCAAACGTAAGAGTTAAGTTAAAGTCCTTTTCCGTGGAGGCTACTGCGTGATCACATGTTATTTTCTGACAGGTGATGGGATTGGACAGGAGTCCGTTTTCCACTATGACGTCATGCAGGTAAAACGTGACGCGTGGGGACTTTTTTCGTTCACCTCTCACCTCTGCCAGCATGTCCAAAGGAGCCTCATTTAGAAAATGACGAGGCTCAGCATTTGTTTTCTAGAAACAGCCGCTGGCTTTCACGGTCAGACTAGTCCACCTGCAGTCAACTACACCGGAAAATGGCTTTCAAAATAAAAGCTTCATTGCTTTCAAAAAGACGTGTAATGTTGAAATAAGTAAAATAAGCATAATTAAAATAAGTTAAAAATGTTCTTTATGTTAAGCAATCACACTAAGAGTATTATTCAAAATGTTGTACATATTAACAAAAATAATTGGATTTTTAAAAAATCAAACAAGAGCCTTTTGCATCATAAAACTGCTGTGAAATCAAATGAACAGTTTCAGGATCGTAACCTTGTTATAATCAAAACAAGGAACAAACCAACAATTAAACAAGAACAACATAAAAAAGAGAAAAACTACCTTTTTGAATGGGACAATATGTCAAAAGAAAAATCGAGACAGGAAGAAAGGAGACATGGTTTAATATTTGAACAAAAAAAGGCGAGCAAAATTAATAAATTATTTTACAATAATATCAAACATGTACAGTAATATATACACATACATATATATGTATAAGAAAATAAAATGTACTGTAAATGTAAAAAAGAAAGAAAAGCAAGATCAATATTAATTTAAAAATAATAAATTATAAAATAATAAATAAATTATTAAACGCATTATTATCATTATTATTTTTGACACAGTATATTTGATATTTATTTTATATAAATATTTGTATTAATAACGATTTTAAATATAACAATATGATTAAGTAACGATAACAAAAACTATTTTAATCATTTTATTTCTGAAACTATTTCACTATTTTTAATGTAAATAATTATTTTAAAGGTCATAATAATAAAGATGATGTTAATACATGAGAAATAATAATTAAAAAACGTAGTGAAAAACGTCTTGACGTCAAACCGGATGCAGCTTAGTTAGATATTTCCAGCTTGATTTCAGCGCTGTCTCTGCATAGGAGGGAGCTGTGGTCTATTTAAAGAGGGTCATCCAGCCACGGATGAAATAGCAGAACATCCAGAGGGGCGGCTGAGACCCAAAGGCTCCTCACTGAGTTCCGTATTTCCTCCATCTGCGGCTTTTCATTGTCCAATATTTCGCTTTGACAACCATCCGCCTGACATAGCGGGACCAGAGCTCCTACTGAGCGGCTTTTTCTTTCTACTTGCAATTTTTAAAAAAAAAATTAATTAAAAAATTTTGACACAGTAAAAATGGGTAGAGACTACTACAAGACACTGGGGATCTCAAAAGGAGCGACAGAGGAGGACATAAAGAAAGCTTACAGAAAACAGGCGCTGAAATGGCATCCTGACAAAAACAAGTCCGCAGCCGCCGAGGAGAAATTTAAGGAGATCGCTGAGGCTTATGAAGTCCTGAGCGATCCGAAGAAAAGAGAGATTTATGATCAGTATGGAGAAGAAGGTAATGTGTGTGTTTTTGTCATTGTGTTGTCAAGCTGAATGCGGATATACTTCGCATGCAAAGCTGGATTCCTGTCTGTAAAAACAGCTGGTTTTGATTCAAGTCCCTTTTCTGCCGCCACCAGGGCCTGGAAACTGATGTTCAGGACATCATGATCATAATGCTATTTATTATAACGATGATCTCAATGCATCAGATTAAAAGCCATTTTAAAAATGTCTGCAATGCATTTTCACTGTAATATTCATGACAGAAAAACATTTTTCTTGTAATGTGTGGAAAGAAAATATTAGTCCAGATGGCTCTGAGTGGGAACTGTAACCATCTGGTTCTTTTTTTCTTCTTCTTTTTTTTTTTTTTTTTTACCATCATTGGATCCTGAACATTGAAGGGAAAGGTGTGAAGTAAATGGCTGCAAGACAAAGCACAATATTTTTTTAATTTTTTGCCAATAATAATATCTCTATAAGCCAAGCAAAACAGAATAAACGAGTCAATTCAATTCAGTTTCATTGATATAGTGCCACTTCATA
>CAEFZX010020169.1:0-17655 GCA_903066825.1 Alfaro cultratus
AGACAGATTTGGTGGTATCTAAGGTGGCTGATTGTAATTGGCTGACCTTAAATGCAATCACTAATAATAACGATTTGCTACGATGTATATGTAACCAAACCAAGCACAAATTCAAGGAAAAAAGTACATTTATAGCTATGCCAACATGTTTAACGATGGTGAACATTCTATGGACTTTTATAAGATAAACCACTTTATTTTTATCATGTTCAATGCAATATTGTCATGTGAGACTTTGTTCTGAAAAAGTGGCAAATAAACAGATTAAATAAGGCCTCAAGGAAACAAAGAAAAAGCTGTCCATGGCAAATATATCTTCAAGTGTGGGATTTTACACAGAAAACAGGCACTATTTAGTATTCAGAAATATTCGCAGACAAACTGATGAACTAGTTACACCAATTTGAAAATAATTTTTTGCGATTACTGACAAGCCTAAAGAAAAAAAGATAAGTGAGTGTTGCATTTCTCAGTAAAAAAGATTTAGAAGCTCAATAATCTGCACACAAGTTTAGCTTTGTTCAACAGGAATGCACATGCAAAGCTTGATTACAGTGACAGGGAGAGATTAGATTATTCACATGGGTCACACTAACCTAACTAGCAAAGTAACAAATGTTGGTTGTTGGTTCTGGTTTTACACTGAAACAAAAGTGGCTACTTTGACAATAGTGGACTGAAGAATCAAAGATTCATAAAATAACAGAAGATATACTTGCATAATTAGGGACATAATTTTAGATAATTAGTGACAGGAGAAATAAAAAAAAGCCTAATATAATGAAGCGTTTCACAAAAAAAAGTTATAACTGTATTCACAATAGGAAAATTGAAAAAATAAGGCAGGACGTAGGAACATTCACTCAATTGTCATTACAGATATCACTGACATTTTTGAAAATCTCCCCAGAGGCAGGTTACCTGACGTGGATGAATGTGCCATTAGATGGTGACTGCGGGACGGTTGAGAGTGAAACACTTCTTTACTGTCACACCGAGGACTTTAACAACACCTTTAACAAGACAGACAATGACTGTGGTCCCAATCTTCAGGAAAACAGCAAAACTTTGCTCCAATTACGAGTTGATCCCACTCCTCAGCCACCGTGAGAGAAACTACTCCAGGGTGTCGGAAAGGAGCTTCTGACTGAATGTCCAACACCAGCTTCAGGAGGAGCAAGGTGGCTCTTCCTTGTTACTGATTAGTGGATATGGGGTCTCATTTTAAACAGATTGGAAAGAATCCATGCTAAAAGTGCACATATGCTCTAAAAGCAAAAATAGTATACATCCCCCTAAAAAAATTCAGCTTTATAAAACCATGCACAACATGGTTTCATTGCGAGAGACTTAAAAAAATATCTGATGATGACAGTAAATGTCTAAGCAAAATTCAGGTGTGTATTAAACACAAAAGGGGAAATGTCCCTAACAATCAACAAAGGTTATAAAACATTTTCAAACAATTTGGAATTTTTTGTTTTACAGTGACACAATATGTACAGCTGGAAAACAGTGAAGACAGTTGCCAATCTGTCTTGAATGGCATCCTAGCAAGTTCACCCCAAGTTCAAACCTTGGAATGCTCAAAGATATTCCAAAAATTTCTCCAGCTAAACCAAGATTCTATACAGACCTTAGCTGGCATGCTACATGTTAGGCTTCACATGTGTCTGGTTAGTAAAAGACTAAACTAAGGGTCAAGACAGAACAGCTTAGGAATAAGTAAGAAAGCATATGTAGCAATATCTTTCGAGCACATGAGAAAATGTTTAGATGCTTAGCCACCATCTTCTACACCTTTGGTGAAAAACAAATTTAGCAGATGTCAAGCATGGAAATGCAGGGTGGATAGTCACATTTTCTTTCTAGCCCCAAAACTTGTGTTGTTTAGTCAATCATAAAGTCCTATTTATAACAATGTAAGGTGATCTGAGAGGCAGTTCAAGTTCTAACCTGGTCAAATAATACAAAACATGCAGCAAATCTGAAATTAAAATATCATCGGCATGTTCTTAAAGTATGCACAAATGAATGACAGTAAAGTTCAATAATCTATTGAACTGTAATGTTGTAAAAAATAATCAACAAAATATCCTGCCACAACATTAGGAAACCAAAAATATGTTACTAGTTTAGTTTGACAACATCTAGTTAAGAAACAATGCAAAAGAACAAAGCAAAAATACCATTGATTTTTAAACTGTTTATTAAACTTTGACACCACATAACAGCAATGTCACTCAGCAATCTTGGCAACATATCTTACAAGTGCTGAAACAAGAAACCCCATGATAAATTAAGAAAGTCTAAGATCTACTGTCTCCCGCTGAGGACAAAAAGTAAAAAAAAAAAAAGCCTCTGTGTTGGTTAGTGTCTTGCTGTGTGCCACAGGAACAGAGAGAGAATGTGTGTAGAGAAGGAACACTGATGGTGTTAACATTACAGCTGCTATGTGTTTATTTCCAAAAGTTCTGGTCTGTGGTGTCTCAGTCATCTGCAGTGACTCAAGCAATTACTTTCCATTCAGTGTGCATGGTTGCATGAGTTCAGATGTGTTGAAGTGTAGGTGGCTATTAAAGGGATATCACCATATTTCCAACATTAGCTTTGATAACATGAAGAATGTGGATATTATAGTGTATTCATGTGTCAAAGAGTGACTATGTTCGTTAATGTGTGTTTAAAGCTGAATGCGTTTCACTGTCTCCTATGCCTGATTAGCCTCCCATTAACTTAGTCACATATCACCCATCAGTGGCTCCAGGCCTTCTCTTAACTATCTCACTGGCCAAACATGCTGCCAGCTGAAACCCTGCACACAGTAAGCAGGCACACTCAACATCCATTCCCATCTGGACACCCATTAGGTACCTATCATAGCGTATGATGATTGTCTCTATTGCAAAGCCATTTGGTTAAAAGAGTAACTCTTGATATGCACAAATGACCCTGAATAACAGGCTGAATTTATTTATTTTTCTGATGTGACAGTTCAGGACAGATTTAGAAAAAAGTGTAACAGAAATGTACGGCAAAATGCCTCACATATTATGACAAACTGTTGAAGCATTTTGCATGTTAAGACTTAAACAATGAAATTATTTTTAAATGTTGTGGAAGTTGAGACAGTTCAACAGAGACACGTACAGTACATTTTGCGCTACAAGACAAAAGAAATTGAAAATTTAGAAAAAAAGCAGAGAATTACATAATCACTTCCATGATGTACAGAACAAAGCATTTGCAACTTGCTCAGCAGAACAGGAAACTGCTTTTTTTTAAGGGCATAGGTGACAAAATGGTTTAAAGGTTGAACAAGAAGTTTTGAGAATTTAAATTTTGTTCTAAGAAATGTAAAAAACAAAAACTGCAATGAGCAGATGAGAGACAGCTGGAGGTTGGGCTACAAAATGTTTTTGTTTTTTTGTTTTTTTACAAGGAGCCTTGTCAATTTTGTATAAATTAAGCTTAGTTTCTACTCTGACGGACGGACAGACAGACAGAAAATCTATTCAGATGCCAGAGAAGACGGAGGGGGCAAAGCGTGACTGCATGGAAAACTCTAAGCCCTTTAGTCCCTCTGTGCTGCAGTTGTGACAGCCAGCTATGCTGTGCTCCTCCTCACCTGTTATCTGTCCATCATTTAATTGTGTTTACCATGATGTGCAGCCTGCACTACCAGGACTTGAGCTCACAACAATTACTGAGACATCTATATTATTAATGTGAAAAATGTTTCAGAATACTAATACAAATATAAACTTTACATTAATTGAAAATTTGCAATCAAACAGTTCATGTGAAAAAGTATTTTGCGTCTCACGTTCCTTTGCTTAAAATCTTTCTGTTAGTTGATCATTTAGCCATCCCAAGGAACAAAGAGACCCCAAGCAGAATTTAATTTGTTGGACCATTTCTGGTTAAGCCCACCAACAACATATCAGTAGTAACTTTAAAAAAAAAAAAAAATCAACCACTACTTTTAACATTTACCTGCAAAATTAACAATAAATAGTCAAAACACTTCATAACTACATCACCCTGCATTAACTTAAGGTTGTCTATTAAATACTTATCAATGTGCCTTTATGAATGTTTTGTGAGGTGTAATTTAATATTATTTTTACATGGTTATGGAAGTTATATCAGGTGAATAGGAGGTGTGGGACATTGAAAAAAGGTTAATTTGCTGGTAAACGGCACATAAAAATAATTCTTACTCAAAAATATCACAGTATTTTTCTAGCTCTGATACAACACTCAAATTAGCTTTGAATTATTATTATTATTGTTATTGTTAAATAGACATGAACTGATCAACTGGGCAGAATGTTTCCAATTTTTTCTTGATCAGCTTTTATCCAATTTTCTTTTGGGATTAACAAAGTATTTTGGAATTGAACTGACCTGTGATTGCCAGACAAAGATGGTGGAACCTGCTTTTTTCTCACTCTTTGTTAAATGTAACAAAACAGATTCAAATCCACTACGTCTATCAAATAACCTGTGACACATCTTTCAATTTTAACATATTTTGGGAGACTAAGCAGTCAGAAAGTTCACTTATACTTCAGACTGGTACACATAAAAAATAAAATAAATCTTCTCACTCTCTATCCCTTTCCATCTCGCATACACACACTCCTTCACATACACGCATTCACACACACACACACACACATACACACACACACACACACACACACACACACACACACACACAGTATGTCTTTCTATGCAAGAACACAATTTCCTCAGCTCCAGCTGCATCTTAAGAAGTCAGTGCCAGACTGGTAATCTGACTGGGCTAGATGTTACCCGATCTGTATCCATTACAGCATACAATACCCCTCAGTCTCAAACTCTCCACACTTCCACTAACTGAACATTTTAGAGGTCATCTGAATAGAACCATCTCTTCAATGTTTATATCAGCCATTCTATGGGAAACATGCTGCATTAGGCCCATGTAAACAAGTTAATGCTTTCTCCTTCGGATGTCATACTCAACTTCTACAGAATTGCCCTCTAGACCCTGTTTTGGTAATTTCATCCAGCGGCTGACTACTGAATGTGATAAGGAAAGGGCTAAGGTGTGAGTTTACTGTAGTGTACTTTATACACATTTCCTATAACTGACATAATCACTTTACCTTGCAGCCCTAAAGCCTGTACATTAGTGGTTATAATAGATATCAGTTTCCATCAAGTGAACGAATGCATCCTGGCAAAAAAAACCAAAAAAAAAAAAAACCTTTAGACTGACGAGTACCAAGGAATCAGCAAAAGCTGCAGCTCTAGGGCACAGTACCTCTTAAAAAGATAAAAAAAATAAAATTCTTGATAAAAAATATTGCAGTTTGCTTTCTAGAAGGACAATATGTTTTTCCCTGCATGCTGCAAAAGACTAAGATGAAAATCTCTGAATCATGAACACAATTACAATAAATTGATCTTCCTGAAAATTCTCAGAAAAAGAATTAAACACCTTTACAGAAATTACAAGTTCAGCAACATAATTAGCCTTGCACAAAACAAAAGGAGCTAATGAGAGTTTTAGTCCTTTAGAACTGAGTATTTACCCCTGCGATGTGCAACAGCCTTATTAGAGAGCAGTGACAAAAGCAAAGCAACTGGCAGGGGCTTTGACTGTGAAAACTGATACAGTAGTGCTTATTCCCACCAAGGACAATGAAATGTAAGCTATCGCACTCCCTCGTCACTTCCCAGAACTCACATTGAGGACTACAGCCGGGTGTTGGTGGAAGGTCAAAAAATATGTGCATGTGTGACTCAGAAAGTGAACGAAGTCAGTGTGCTTCCAGTCTCCTTGTAAACTGATGGCTACAATGTCCTTTATTCGTTTGCTCCAGAGACAATGACAAAAATGCCAAAGAGCAAACTGTGCTCATCTGAAAGACACAACAGAGGAGCTGTCAGCAGCTTGTCTTCAACTGCAAAACAACCAGCTGACTCTATAATTCAGTTCATAAGGAATCTGAGTTGTTTTACAGTGGGAGTGTGGGCAGACAGTTAAAATAAACAAGTGAAAATAAAACACCTGCTTTAACTATGTCAGCTTTTTCTTTCTTATTGTCCCTCTATCTTTTTCTCTCTTTCTTACAAATATTGGCCTGTTCAGTCGGAGCAGAGCGTAAGTCAGAACAATCCATCATCTGTGTGTCAACCACTGAATGATCCCGTTTCCAGACCAGTCAATCATCTACTGAATGTGTCAACAAATGCACAGGGTTGTTGCAAGTCTAAACAAAATGGTTTTAAATCAAATTGAGACGAGTGACCTGATTCAGCTTTCATAACAAAGCAATGCCTCAGGTCACAAATATGATAAGGTTTTAATGTCAAGTCAGAACTGTTTAATGTTCCAATCTAAATCGACCCTAGAAAGGACTAAATTTGGTTCTTGTGGTGAGATGGAAAAGAGGGTAAAATTCAACAAGCCACTGTTATGCCTCTGAGATGACAAGCAAGGATGTCACAGCTTCTTGGTAGTTGACTTAAATATTCTTGGCTTGAGGGTGTGATGTGGCGGCAGCACACGGGCATAGCTGGCTGGTGAGTTTAAGCAAAAACACACCTGAACTCCAGTGGTGCAGAGAGTACTACACGCTATTTAGCCTTTAAGACACATTGAACAGAAGAGTTTTCTTGTGGATTTCACAACCTAGCAATTTCTTTTGCTGAGAAGATAACTGTACATTTTAAAGACTTCAAGAAAACACTGTCATCTTTCATAGCACCTCACTGCACTTCATTTCATTACACTACACTTAATCAACACCTGTAATGTTATCTCTCCCTGTTACTGGCACATCTTTGCCAGAAACAGGAAAAAAAGGAGAGCGTAATATCCTTGTTTGGGACAGGTAAGACAAATTAAGACCGATGACGAGCCTAACTTTACAAACGCTGTATCCAAACCTAGTGGACACACCTCATCTTACACTGAGAGTGTAGAAGACTTCTATGACTCTTAAAGGGTCTTAAAGATCATCAATAATGACCTTAATAAGTGGCACATATTAAGGTAAAGTATTATTAAACTTTTTGTGCATTCACACAAAAAGGAATGCACAAGTTTTGCTTGAAAACATCATGAAGTAATTCTGTGGCTGGGTTGGTGGTGCTATTTTTATCTAAAGCTTTTTAAGACAAAAGCACTGGCACATTTATCATCCACAAAGTATTATAAGGCTTTCTAACTGGTATAAACTAGATTTGGGTAAAAACCCTGAGAAAGCAGGAATAAGTGTGGTGTTAGCCACACTAATTCAGAAGAAACCAAAGAAGAACCAAAGTCTGATGAAATTTTGAATAGTTTTTCTTTTTTTTTTTTTCTCAAATCTGCACAAATCAAGGACCAATCCTTCTCACTCCTTAAAAGGCTCTGCTGTAAAGTTATACATGGAAAACTCAAAACCATGTCACACGTATTTTTTTATTGAATAAGACCTGGGAAATAGAAATGCAATAATTAATTTAATGTGTATATATTTTTTCCACTAAATATACATTTTAATGTGAGATTTAGCATATGCTGTATTCCCTGGCAGCTCTTCAGAAACTTTTTAGACAGAATGGCCACTGGTCACATTCAAATCCTCTGTACATTTGTGTGCAAGTTTTGAAATTTCCATTGAATTCTTAATCATTTCTGTAGCATCTCAAAAAGCTCCAGGCAAAAGGTTTTGACTCTAGATGAAAACCCAGAAGTGACATTTACAGAAAAGACAGACATGAGAGACGGATGGCAGAAGCACACGACAATCTCAGCACCTATGAGTAAAAGTTATGAGCCTTTTTTGATTTATTTTGAATCACTCGTGTTCAAAATAAATCCCAATCTCTAGAACAGCAGTGGAGAAACATAATCAAAGTTTAATTTATTTTTTACAGTAAAAGTTAAAATTATTCCTAACCTGACAGATTTAAATTTTATTTGTTTCAGATAACTGAGACATTTTTTTTCTGAAATGAAACAGGCATTTATAAAAACAAATAACAAAAAATAATGTAAAAAGATATAACATTTTGTTCCAGAAATATATTTTTTCTTTTCACATTGTAATTGTGGTTTTTCAAAGTGTTTGATATCCTGAAATGTTTATGGCAGTTAAACCAATCAAAACATTTTGCTAATTGCAGTCCAGCTTTTTACATGTTTCCACTGTTATTTACTGATTACTTTTGGGCATGAGCCTCTTTGGGGCGGGGAGGTCTCACCATAATCTATGAAAATTCTCAATCACTTCTAAGTAGTAGTCTGCTTGGGTCACACCAAATCATATTACTTTCTTTCACAAGAAAAATGTTAATGAAATTCAAAATCTATTTAAAACTAATTAAGGCTTGTTCTTAAGTTTTTATTAAACAAGCATAATGTATTCAACAAGCTTATAAATTATATAACAAACATAAAAGGTTGTAAAAGCAAAAATACAAGTTTTCCTAAATGTGTAATAATACAATAAATCAAAGACAAAACTGACACAGTTTTATCTGAATGTGTCAGATATCACACTGTTACCAAACATGGAAGCAACCAATGCAGCTGATGCTAGTAAACATAACAAATGTTGGTCTATGGTGGAACATTTGTCTGCCTGTTTTGAAGATTGTCTTTTCTTTTTGTTTGTTCTTTATTCTGGCAATAAAGAACAGGTGCACCGAAAGCCTGAAATAAGTTTTTTATTTTCTTAAAACTGTCACAAATATATGTTTATATACATTTGCTATTTAGCTATTTGTGAAAAAGATACCCAGTTGACTTTTATTTAAAAAAACAAAAATGCATAGCTATAACATATGGTACAAAAGGCTCAAAAACTAATTCTGCTGAGACACGTTTTGAAGAACTGGCACTGATAAGTTGATCCACTGGGTACAGACATGAATGGTATGTCCAAATATAATGATTAAAAAACTATCAAATATTTTGTGTCTCAGATAACCTCTACAAAAACTTTAAGATGTTTGATCAAACTCACTATGATCCCAGATTATTTGCAGAAAACAGACACTGAATACCAAAGTGTGCTTATCAAAGTCTCAACTCAAAGAAAAATCTTAGTTCACACATTCAAGAAAAAACACATAACAGCGTCTAAGAGCCCATCTAATGAGCTGCAGCAGACTGACATCACTGCAAAGCCAAGGTAGAAACAGCCAAAGTGTTGAGGGCAGCAGTGAGTGGAGAAAGTTCACTGTAACTTACCGTTGGCCTGTTGTTGGAGGGAAAACAGTCCAAGCAATAACAGAGGACTCCGGCTCCAGAGACAGAGAGAGAGGCAGCCCCTCGGCTTTTCTCCCTGCTCTGGCATGGTACAAGTCTCCCTCCTGTGCTTCTCACTTTTCCTCTGCGCTCCGTTGTTCAGCTCTTTCCACACGCCAGGCTCTGACGCTCACAACCACTGGCTCCCCCTCTGAGTGAGTGTGTGTAGTATGTGTCAGAGACGGAGGGAGAGCAGGACGTGGGGGGAGTATCAGGCATGCAAGCCACTGTGTGAGTGTGTGGGTCCGTCACAACGAGAGAAAGAGCACACCACACAAAATACACCAGCATCGGCAGCAGCCGTTGGTGCCGATTGTCCTCCAACCAGGTCTGACAGTAGCAGTGAGGCCAGCTGAGAGACAGGGAGAGAGAGGGAAAAAGGGGGGGAGTTAACTTTACTCTCCTTGTGGGGAGGGCTGACCAACTCACAAACACACACATGCACGCAAGTAGATATTCACTCACACAGAGATGGAAAGAAAACGGGGGCAGGGAGAAGACATAAGCAAGATGGGGTTTAGAAAAAGTTAGGAAAGTATGGAGGATACTGAAGACACAAACTAGTATCTGAGAGATTCTGAGTCTAACTGTTTGCAGATTTTGCTTGAAATAACTTCTGCCTGTACTGTGTGAGTTAAAAAATGATACAACAATTGATTACACAAAGCATTTGAGCAGTGGCAAGCTGAATACTGACTTTGTCAGGAGGCCTGTAACCTGCACTACTGGTCATGTTATACTTTGTTGTTCTAGTCTTTGTATATCCAACTTGATTATTTATATATACAGTATATATATTTTTAAAAAACTAATCCAAATCTTTGGAAAAGAAATATAGTTATGCATGTCTCCTAGATATAAGGACACATGCAGAATGTTGATACTTTTGGTTTATCTACAATATTTCATAAGTGTCAAGTACAAGTAGGTATCAGAACAACTGTCAATGGAAACATGTTAAGACAGAAAGTCAAATGCAATTCAATTAATTAAAAAAAATATATATTCTCAGAGGGAAATTCAATGTTGCAGTAACTCTTAGTATCTATGTTTCTGAGCACTCATTATAAATGTCTATTGCTGTGGGCAGGAAGGATCTCACGGAGAAGTTTGTACTACATCAGATCTGAAAAATCTCTGAATGAAGATACTGTTGTTGTGTCACAATTTTGTGAAGAGCCTGCTCCTTTATTAAATGAAGGACTAAATGGAGCATTCACTTCACAAGACAATTCAGTTCCCAGACCAAGGTAAGCCTTCTTTATCACTTTGTTGAGCTTTTTCAAGTCACTGACTCTAATGCTGCTGCTCTAGCAGACAGAAAGGATTGCACTCTCTGCAACAGACTTATAGAAGATCTGCAACATCTTCTGCTAACCTTGAACGGCCTAAGCTTCCTCAAGAAGTACAGTCCGCCCAGCCACTTCTTGTATACAACTTCACTGTTGTGTCTTCACTCCAGTCTGTTGTCCAGGTGAGTGTTTCCCAACCTTGGCCCTCAAGGCACACTGCCCTGCATGTATTAGGTGTTTCTTTGCTTCACCAGGCTGATTTCAATTGATAGCTGATTAACATGCATTTGCTGAATTGCAATCATCTGAATCAGGAATATTAAAGCAGGGAAACATCTAAAACATGCAGGGCAGTGAATGTGCCTTGAGGGTCAGGGTTGGGAAACACTAATCTAGGTGACCACCAAGATACGTCTATTCCTCCACAGCTTCCACATATTCTCCAATGGTAGAACTAGTGTTTCACATATTTCTGCTTCTCATGAAATCCACAACTGATTCCTTTGTTTTGTTCTCTTTAAGATGATACAGTTCCACAAGCAGTCTACCAACTCTCCGGACTTGGCTTCTGTTCCACCTCCGATACATAAGATAGCTGCAGTATTTCTAGTATTATTTCTCGTATTATCATTTGCAGTATTATTGCAAATGACAATAATTTAACTGAATATAGAGTTGAAGGGACACTGAGAGTAGCATCCCATGTGGTGCTGACCACCAGACACGTAATCGATCTCACAAACCACAATCTGTTTATCGAGTAGTCATTAAGGATAAAGGCTGATTTCTACATTCCCGTCTACGTGTTGAGTTTAAGATGATGGCCTTTAGCTGTAATTAGAGAACAGGTCATTTCAGACATATGCAAAATGATATTTAAATCAAACTGCACTAAAGGTTGTTTGACTGATAACTCTCCAGATTGTCCTCCCATAATCAGTCAGAATCATGTCTCACTCTGTTTTACAAGGAGCAAAGTTTTATTTTTGAAAATATAAAATTGTGTATCTAGAAATAGATACTTTATAAAACCATGTTGAGAACACCTCTTCGTACAGTGGTGAGCTGTTCAGGTGGCTGGAAGAGACACTTTAAAGGCGCTGTTAGAGATTACATCATAGAGACCTGAGGCTTTTATACTAATAAATAAATGGGCTGAGACACTCTAATAGACCATTTCCTTTCCAGAGCTATCCTCTTGCCTTTAAGGCATTTACTGCTGGGAAAACTCCATGTGTTTGTGTGTGTGTGTTTCTGCTTTGAACAGTTTAGCATGAAAAAATGCATCACAGATTTATAAGAAACTGATTCAATATTTTTAAAGTTTTGGTAAATGAAACACTTAGATAAGTGCTTACAGTTTATTTATTTAGTTCGTAAAGACAAAGAATAGGGATAAGACTGATTATCTCTCCTTGGAGAAAGAAATTAAAATTACTTCATCAATAGAGAGCAGTTTCCAACATTTCATACACAAGATTAAATGTTTAAGCAAAAAACAATGTTTAAGCAAAAAAAAAGATCAGATTCCTGTTCCATTTTTCAATGAAATTCTAGTCATAATTTGCACATAGAGTAAGAAGTACAAGATAGAGTTTCACCAATCAGTTAAGAGATTCTTCAAACTACTCAATATTTCCTCTATTGACTTTGATTTTGGGTTGACAGGCAAAATAAAGAAAAATCTTGAGTACTTAACTGAGAAAAAAAAAGACAATTTTCAGTTCATTTAGGCAGTTTTAAAGTAAAATAAAGACAATTTAAAAAAATGAGAGTTATGATTTGATTTGAAAATACAAATGATCTTTTAAATCAATAAATTTTCTGTTGGATTCAAAACTATCCCTATCAAAGAGATGCAATATGTTTGCTTTTATTTTATGTAACAGATCCCTTAAAAAGAAAACAACACCAAAAAATCTGAATTGGTTAAAATTATCATGAACAGGTCAGACCTCAAAGAAACATGATTGCTGAATCAAACTACAAAGACAGTGAGTATGTCATCGGAGAATTTTAATCTATTTTGGAGCAGATAAATCTCATAGATTATTAGATGTCAGATCTATATACAGTAGGTAAAACCCACACAAAATTACTTAGAATAAAAGGTCCAAATCAGAATTGGCATTTCAGAAATCTGTATGGGTAAAGACAGGAAAAAATAAATAAATACTGGCTATTATGCTGATAGTAATATTACCACATCAAAATACCAGACTGGGAATTTTGATAGAGATTTTATTTCACATCAATAAAATTTCTATCAAAGAGACATTAACATAAAAATAAAAATTCTCTATACTCTTCTTATTAAGATATTTCACTCATTATTGCATATTTTTTTGTTTTTTGTAAAGCAAAAATTTGTCTGCCCTCTCTCCCCCTTGCTTCTGTCTTTCTTTGCTGCACTCCTCCCCTCACTCCCCTTCTCTGGTGAACCAGAATGTCATTTCAAGCATGTCTAACTGCGGGAAGCCTTTTAAAAACTGTGACAGCATTTGCCCCCAATAGCTGCGAAACTGTGTATCTGAGTGTGGATGTTTGTGTGTGTCATGGGGCATCAGTCTTCAATACCTTTTAAGTAACAGTTTTTGAAGGGGTCACTTCTTGATCTACATATGATATCTTGTCTTCAAGCAAATCAACACAGACATGCAGCACACACACACGCACGCACGCACGCACGCACTCACGCACGCACACACACGTGCACGGAAACACCCATGCTTCTCTTCACAGGAGTCACCCTCATGCTGGGTGCATGATAAATGGCTCACACTGGCACAAGCAAAGGATGAGCAGTAAAACTAAAGGAAAAAAACAAAGGCTAACAAAAGGATAGTGACAAGAAAACTATAAAGAAAGGTGGATGTATACGCTCATTTAATACAATGATTTCTGATGAACAAATGATAAATGACACATGGCAACCTTTAGGGCAGATGTGAGAGTTCAGAGAATAGACGAGAAGAGGACAAAAAACAGTAACATTATTTGTAAAACTTCCACTTTAAACCTCAAATGAAGTTGCCTATATCTTCAGCAGGAACGTTTCTCTATCTCATAGGTTAACAGCTTTCAAATTGCTTTTGCTCATTCGGATGGAAAAACAACAACTAATGCCGGAGGTCAGTACTTCACCTGATGTGCAACTCTGAATTATTTTTGACATGCTGACACAACACAACAAAATATCTTTCACTGGGGATAAAATTTATACTTCAGTATCATGTCTTTTCAGAAGGTGAATCTTTAGGACATTTGTCTTTATTCTTTTGAGTTTAAATACTATAATATAAAAAGCATGACGCATTGCTAGTTAGCAGTTTGTCAATGGGGACAACCTTTGTGATGAGAGAGACAAATATTTTCTGGTGATGCTGGAAAACCCAACATCTTTGTTACATCAGAAAAGGTTGCTAAATGCATTGAAGCCTCTTTCAGATGAACATGTTTTATGCTTGTGGCACAAAAGAAAATGTGGGAAATTAATGCCCCAGCAAAACTATCTATTGCTTCTGTTTTTATAAAGAAACATCCAACATTCCACTTATTTGTGAAGAACGACAACCATCCTATGTGATTTAAAATGAATGAAAACCCAATCTATAATCTTGGATTAAACTGCTTAAGTCACACTAAACCATGTATAATGCATAGTCAGCTAATTTATACCATCTCAACTTACTTTTCACTGTTCCCTTAAAGAAACGATTATCCTTTTATTTGATGTGAACTGACAAGGAGACAGAGGATTAGGTCAGCCTTTGAGAAACACCTCTGTGGCACAGCATCACATCTGCTAATCCCCATCTATTCACTTCAGTTTATCTTTAAACTAACAAGCAGTTTAACATAATCTACTTTAAACCTGTCTGTTCACTCCCATTCAATTCTGCATTTACATAGCAATCCTTTCTGCCTGAATGCTTTGTCGAACAAGAGAGACACTGTGTGTGGGAGTTGAGCTGGTTTCCTCTTTTTCTATGGACCATTTCTGCTCTGAAATTCTCCACCTGGAGAAAATCCACACTGCAATGAGGAAAATTCTTTTTGTTTGGTTGCTCAGTACTTCACATTAGTAGATAAAGACATTTAGCCAACAGATGTTTAAAGTAATAATTATAAAATAGTCTTAGAGCATGACTATTCCACAAAGTAAAGAATTGTGAGGAGGGGAAGAAAAAT
Source organism: Alfaro cultratus (assembly GCA_903066825.1). Taxonomy (NCBI): domain Eukaryota; kingdom Metazoa; phylum Chordata; class Actinopteri; order Cyprinodontiformes; family Poeciliidae; genus Alfaro; species Alfaro cultratus. The sequence continues at coordinate 14,779 of CAEFZX010020169.1, forward strand.
AAAGAGTAAGAAAGGGTCAGAGGTGTTTAACATTGTCGTCAGTATTTGGTCTGGTGCCTGGGGTCCACTAAAGCATTTTGTAACCTATCACAACACCTAAAACGGCTTAGTTCCCAGAGTGGGAAGAAAGGCGTGATGATGGAGCAGTGACAGTTTCACCTCTGACCTCCTGTGGTATGGTTTCTTTATGTCTGCATTGCTCAAAGAGAATTTCTGCTATTTGTGCTGAAGTAGGGGGAGAAGGGAGTTAGTTTCACAGCAGAATCAGTTTGGGAACATTGGTCCTGGATGCTGACTGCTTAGTTAGAAACTCAAAAGTCCAATATTTTTAAAATCAGGGAAAGTGTCTTGCTAAAAGCAACCATCTCAAAACACCTAGGAAATACACAGACGTGTATAATAACGAGCCAGAATGACCAATGGTGGCATATATTTCCAAACTGGTCCTTAAGACGTTTCATTCAGTGATAATGCAACACAAATCTGGAACAAACTTCCAGAAAATGCAAAACAGCCAAGCCAGTGAGTTACTTAAGAAAAAGGCTAAAACCCCACATGTTTATAGTTTCCCTTGATTAAAAACAGTTGGAACAATGATTGATATATTTGATGTGTGTTTGATTCTGATTACTGTTGATGATTTTGATGATAATATTCAACAAATGAGATGTTTGCTGGTTGTTTCATGGTTGGTTGCTGTATTGTGTTTTGGTCAATCATGTAAAACACTTTGAACTGCCTTCAGGCAACAATTATTTCTGAAATGTGAAATACAAATAAACTTAAGAAGCATCCAACAAATATCTTTCAAAAAGGGTGATTGTGCCCTCTCCCTCATAATACCACTTGGGGCAACTGCCTATATGGCCCATATCAAAAATCGCCATTACTGTTGAAATTGATTGTTTTCTTAATTCACAAGGTGTTTAAAAAATAAAGCCAAACATCCTAGAGAAATGCAAAAAACCCCCAAAAAACAACACAGTTTAAAACATAATTTGACACAATGAAACATAAAAAAGATGAAAATTCCCCCAAATGCCACTCTCATTTAATTCACTTCCACAACAGCATGTCATAATACAACTTTTTTGTGTTTTACTGATCTTCTTTTGGTAAAATATATATATACAGTATATATATGCTAAAGCAGACAAAAAGTGGTGGGGGAAATTGAAATGGTGGAAAAGGAAGAAACCTGTCAGCAAAATGCCAGTTAAACATGATCAACATTGCAATGTTGAGCAACAAATCACATTTACATGTTTCCTGATATTTTGCACTCTTAGTTGTCAGCTTAGCACAGTCAAAACTGGTTACTGACAAGTCAAAAAGTGAGGAAGTTTTATTTTCCTGTTTTGAGCAAAATGCAGACTTTACTCAATTCACAATTAACTCCAGCAACTTTAGAAAGACTTCACTATTCCTTTTAGCTTACTCTTCCTTTCTCCCTTTCACTCTTGCATTTTGATACTGACAAAACGGCTTTACCTTTCACATCTCCCAACTTGCATTCATTCTTATCAAAGCTGTTCTACCCATTTACTGCTTTTTCTTGAACTCTACTGCAAGATAAGGAGGGGTGTTCATTTCTAGGTGAACTCAAGAGGTGGTGGTCCTCTAACCTTCGAAATGGACCTTTCCTGCTCTGTTTGGAAGATTAGGTGACCACTAAACCAAAAGAAATGAGACACCTTAGTCTACCAGGCAGCATAGAAACAGTGGCAGCCGGCTTTAGGGGGAGGTGTGATTTTTATCTCAATCCCAAACTATATTCTTCCATTTCTGGATTTCAAAAATTCTGCATTTACATTAATCTTCAAATTACTGAAATATGAACAAAAATTTTCCCTTTAAAAATTCAAAAGAATTGATTGTGAGTGTTGAAGTAGGAAAGCAGGAATCAGGGTTGCTAAAGAAGAGTCCAACTAGTCAAATGGGTGGAATGTCAACAATGGCATGGCGAGGTAGAAAAACCTCCCAGAAAAGATCCTGAGTGGGAGCTGAAAGAGCAAGAGCTGTCCCACCTGCTCTGTGGGATCCGTCCCTGCCTACTGTAGTGATTCATAAATGCACTTTTTAAACAATGAGGATCATATGCTGAAGCCACCCACCCACGTGGATTTTGACTGCCATCTGTAACTAAATAAAGGTTGCAAATCAAAAATGCTATTTATTTTTACTTTAACAAACTGTATTTATGAATGACATGACTGAATAGATAAATGTTTTTGAGAAAATGTTAAAATATAGCTTAACCACTAGACAAGAACCCGATATATATATATATATATATATATATATATATATATATTACAATCAGTTTATTTTACATTAAATATGAGAAGCACAAATTGAAATTTGTATCATAAACAGTGTGACTTGCTGTCATGCAAAGGAAACATTGAGCAAAGATTTTTCTGAACTGACGAAGTTACTACAATCCTGCTGGAAACAGTTAAAAAAGCTGCAAAGGAGGCACATGCCTGTCATGAGGGAAAATACCGTATTTTCCGGACTATAAGTCGCACCAGTTATAAAATGCATAATAAATAAGAAAAATCCATATATAAGTCGCACCGGAATATAAGTCGCATTTTTTGGGGAAATTTATTTGATAAAATTCAACACAAAGAACAGACATGTCATCATAAAAGGCAATAAAAATAGAATAGAGGCAACAACAGGCTGAATAATTGTATGGTTTGCTAATGTTACATGGCACATGAACAACGAACTGAGAAGGTGCCTGGAATGTTAACATAACATATTAAGAGTTATTCAGATAACTATAGCATATATAACATGCTAACAAGTTTACCAAACCATCCGTGTCACTCCAAATCACTAAACGCAATGAAATCTTCGTCCTGTGTC
>CAEFZX010020171.1:0-29004 GCA_903066825.1 Alfaro cultratus
CACAGACATCATTTGAAGTTATGCTGATGACATCATTGTCAGCAGCATGGCAACTGTTGCTAGGGATAATAATAGCACACAGTGAGCATGTGCTATGAAAAAAAGAATCTGTGGGCATTAAATACATTATTTCCACAAGTCTGAACAGGAAGTGACCTGCGCAGCTTCGTCGGAACAGGGGGGGCCAGGGAGCCATTGGTCCCTCCACTTTACCGCCCCACCCATTGAATGCTGTAAGCATTCATTAGTGTAAATGCTGTAGGCATTCACACTACTGAGTTCCACTTTTCTGGTTGCTCCATAAATTTTGCTGCGCTTCTTCTCCTGCATACTTTGTGCTATTTTCAACATTCAACTATTATACTATGCAGCTTGCTCTCCTAATGCCGGCTATATCTCTTGGTATTCATAACCTTCATACTTTTCATAATATTTAGCTTTTTATGATTTTTTTTTTTACCCCATGGGAGAAACCGCCCCATCCTGTGGCAGAATTAAAAATTACAATATAAAATGTCTGTTGTGTTTCACAGTGGATGTTTCAGGTCCTGCCTATTAATGGTAATCAATCATCCCGTTTCAGGGCTGATGGAGGAAACAAGGCAACGGCCATTTTGAAGTTGGGCAATTTAACAAGTTTTTCTGCTGTTTAACACCTGGGAATAATTTGAGCTTTTGACATTGCTTTTTTTTCGTGCTGGATGTGGCATATTTTTTGCAGTCACCGCCAGGGGTCCCCAAAGTCGGTCCTCGAGGGCCGGCATCCTGCATGTTTTAGTTCTCTCCCTGGTTTAACGCACCTGGATCAAATGATGGCTCATTAGATGGCCAGAGAAGAACACTGGCATGCTGAAAAGCTTGTTGGTACCACCAGGGTGAGAACTAAAACATGCAGGATTCCGGCCCTCGAGGACCGACTTTGGGGACCCCTGGAACGATGCCTCCAAACAAATGTTGATATCTCAGAAACCATAAAAGGTTTTTTTATTTCATTCACCCACCGTTTTTATCAGAAGGAATAGGGGAACGTTTGTCTATTACAAATTTTAGATTTTACATGAGTTCTTTTTACATTGCATAGAATATATTACTGTAACTCAACATGCAAGTGGAAGCCTAGATGCAACCATTAGCATTTTAACCTTTTATATAATTTTTACCTTATAAACTGCAGTGACCCTACGGTTTAGCTTAGGAACCACTGTTCTCCAGCAATTTATCATACTGTCTAGGTGGATTTTTTTCCCATTATTCAAAAGCTTTTACTCCTATCTAACAGTTTTTCTGTTATAATAATCCCATTTAGGCACTTTGTAGGATTATAATTTGTTCTGGTGCGTCTGCCTATTTTTTGCATTTCTGCAAGTCTTCAGCAGTTGACTTCAAACGTTTGGCATCTTCAACAAAAGCATTCAGCATTCACACTTGCATTTTTGCAGGAAATGCGCACTTTCTAGTTATCATCTGGAGTTCAAAACTCTGGTTTTTGGGTATTTAAGCACGGCCGGAGTAATGTAGCGCACACAGAGACCCCAGATTTCACCCTTCGTCTACTTTAACTTTAAGTTTTGGGCTTGGTAATAATAGCCTCTTAAAGAGTTTAATAGTGTTGTCAAAACATTTTCATTATTAGTGATATGGAAATTTTTTTTTTCACACATTCTTTTGATTTTGCTCCTTTTTTTGTCTCGCTTCAAATAATCACATCAATTTTAATAACAGAAAAAGTTAATCTGAGTTAACACTGTAACGAGGTCATTTGTTAAAATGGAAGAAAATAAAATAAAATCCCAAACCACTCCGACCGTGTGTGGAAGAAGAAAAAACAATGTTTTAGTAGAAATCAATTGGGGTAAACATTTACTATGATTTACCTATTTTATTTTATTGCAGCATTCAATGTTGCTTTTAAGCTGCACCGTAATAGATCTATAAGTTTTGAATCAGGAAATCACTTGGATGCTGCATAAACTGACAAGAGGAAGTTGGCCAAAAGCTCTAGAAAAGCAACACATTGTGCCAAGATCTTTAGAAAATCCAGGAAAAAAGTAAAGTCACTGAATTATAAAGGCTATTTTGAGGCTTTTGGACACCACTGAACCACAGTGGCAGCCTTGGTCCACAAAAGAATTAAACACACATTACAAACTTTCCAGAAATGGAGAAAATGAACTGATGAGACCAAAGTGGAAACGTTTGGAAGCTGTGCGTCACCGTCGGATCAAAAAGCTAAAATTGCATCAAACATGGTGCTGGCAGTGAGATGGTCTGATGCGGCTCTGCTGCCTCCAATTATGGATGACTCGCTGTAATTAATTGGAACTGTAAATCCTGAAGGACAATATTTTCAACATTTTGGTCGTGACTTGTTGTCCAGACATAAAGATGATTTAAAAAGGTTTTGTAGCATGACTTTAAAAAGGCTGACTGTGCTTGAAAACACAATTAAAATAATTCTGAGGAGGTTAATGGGCCAAACAAACCATAAACAGGAGTTTTATGGATGATTGTAAAGAAAGGCTTCATGTTTTTAAATGGTGAGAACCTTCTTCCAGCATGGCAGCAGTGCTGGGTACAGCCATTATGGCTACAGTTGTTTACATTTGTTTCCAGTTGAAACTGCAGAATGCCTGTCTGATAAATAATGCTGACATCAATATGAAAAATGTCTTTGCTTTTGAAAACCTACACAGCCAGAATCGCACATAAAAGTTTAAAATTCTCAAAGAGAGATTTTGGTCGGGTAAACAGAGTGAGTGTTGTTTGGTCAAGGATCTGCTGAAAAACAACACATCTTTTCATATGATTGTACTGGAGGCTGTTTGTGAATTTCACTTAAAAGCTGCATTGGTAATTTTGCAGCGGTAATTATTTTTATGTTGATGCGCTTTTATCTACACAAATATGGTGCTTACTTGAAGACTTACTGTAAACAGATCCCACTGTACACACGCTAAAAGAGGAAGAAAACAAAGAAAACCACTCTTCATCTCCAGAAATGATCTTCAGCAATTTGCCACTGAGGGAAGCAAGCAGGTTTCTCCTACTGTAAGGGAATGGATGTTCTTTAAGTACTGAAGAGTAATTCACTTCCAGGGCAAGCTGCCCTCTTTGACAGATGTGTGTGCGTGTGTGCAAAACCCCAGGGAACATTAGTGGGCGGTTTCAGAGGAAAGACCCCCTTAGTGTAATGCACCGCTCGTAGATGGATTAAAGCTGTGAAGATTTCCACAGCAACACAATTAATATTTTGATTTTGACTCTTCACCTCGCTTCCACCGAACATTACTGCAAGAGTCGTTGTGGATCAGTAGGGAGTTTTGTCCGTTTAAATTGTAAAAGCGGCCCAAACGAACAACCCACACTGCGTTATTCCCTGGCCCCCTTGAGTTGTAGGTTCATAGGACAAGGCTAGGACATACTTTCGTCACGCAACACAGTCCATTGATTGAGGGAAAGAAAAATGTCACCGTTTTCCCAATGTCCGCAGTGAGAGTTTAACCGGCGGTGAACACGCTGCCCTGAATACGTCGGACCATAAAAAGTCGCATGGAACCGCAGCAATCCATGCCGTACTGCTCAGTGGAAACAAAGAATACGAATCATGTTCAATTGCTCTCTGTTTTAGGTCAGTTTGGTACAAAGTAGCTTATGAGCAACAAAGATAATGTTTCGGACAGTCCATCACAAAGCCCCGATCTCCGTGCCATAACAAATGTAGAGCCAGAGCTGAAAGGGTGAGAGTGAAGCAAGGCAGCCTACAAAGCTAACTCAGCTAGCTTACACTGATTCTTCCAGGAGGAATGAGACAAAATTTCAGAAAATCTAAGTGTGAAGCTTGTGGAAAGACACCCAAAATGTTTGAGTCTTCCAGAATAAAAAGGCAAAAACTAAATAAAGCTTTGTGAACTTCTGATTTTGAAGAAAATGAAAATACTTCCATATTGTTTGCTTTTGGCATTATGAAATAAATTTGACCCTGTTAGCTGACCTAAAAGGGTAAAGTCTTTCTCTCTTTACAGTGTGAAAGGAGTTATTAGGCCTGTTGTTATACAGTTTATGTAAATGTCAGGTTTCAACTGTATATCCAGGGTTACATCGCCACTGTCAGCTGATGGCCCTGAACAGCTTTCTCTTGAGACATGACGATTGTGAACAAAGAGGATCCTGAATGGAAAGCATTTCTAAAACAAAAGCAGAAAGTAAAAGCGACAATGAAAACCCATGCGAAATAGATAAAAAGAGACCAAATATTCCTGAGTTTCTTGCTCCATTCTGGTAACCACAGATAAGGGGAAGAAAGAATAGAGCCATGTTGCTCATCAGGCTAAATTCCTTCGTGCACAGTGATGGCCTTAAATTGTGTGCAGTGGACCATTGTTTCCTGCAGGGTGTCCGGGGAGATAACTCTTCCATAGCTAACAATATCCTCTGCAGGCCAGCCATTGGTTGACTTCCAGTGTAGGTGAACCAGGGTGGTGATGGTGAGCAGCTGTCAAGAAGGTCTGTAATTGGAGATCGCTGCACCATTAGCCCTGCCCCGTTTGGCCTGTTATGATTGCTGTCTGTCTCTGCTACAACTCTGCAGTCGTGGTCTCCATTTGACCCAGGGCGCTCCTTTCTACACGGGGACAGAGCGGGCGCTTAATGACTTGTCACGTGTCCGCCCGTGACTCTCCCATGTGCTCTCTGATCTGTGATGTTCTCCAGCCCTGCAAGGGCCATTGACAAGAAGAGGAACTGCTGAATGATGTTGTTTTTGTTTCTGTTCAGGTGATGGCACGCTGAAATTCTGAGGGTCCAAAAGATGGGAAAGAACCTATTAGAATTTAGGTGAGAGAAAAGAGACTGTAGAGTTGGGTGCAGCAATTAGGCTGGAACCAACCCCGACACTGATCAGCAGGTGACGTCTTGTGGAAGGTTTGACCCTGACAGTCACTCTTTTAGTGACCACAGCCGCCAGGGAATTGCTAAAACCATTTGTCTAAAAGTGGTAATTGACTATTTTAATCATTCTTACAGCAAATATACCTTAATATACATTAAAGTGCACAGTGGAAACTGTCTTAGCATGGCCACAGAAGATAATGTCCACAATATTGACATCTCTGCACTTGGTGGTGCAGCCAATCAGTGGCAAGGAAAATGAATGCCGTTGCCAGTGTGATTGCTTTGCAAATACCAGCCAATAGGACATCAAGTAGCATTGCACCTCCTGGGTATTTTAGCTTCCCAAGCTGCATTAAAAATAAAATAAAATGACAATAGGTATGCTCTACAAAAAAGTCCATGAAAGCAGAATTTTTTTGTGAATAATTTTTTGGGAAAATTTTACGAATATGTGAATCCATGAATACTGAACTGCAGATAATCGTAGGTCCATGATATACACTTTGAAACATATGAATTTCTGTAGCTCATTACAAAGACTATTAGTTCAATCATATTTGTTTTGCTCACAGGCTTCATCAGGCCATTGTGTTTCAATAGACAGTAAGTGATGAAAACAATAGAAAAAGTCAAATATGTGGCATTTCTGGAAAATGGAGCAGTGACATAAACTTAAACACACAGCAAGAGTTGCAATAGAAAGACTTACTCCAACGTATATTAATGTGTTAATTTAATTCCAGAACTAAAACCCATCCAAAAACTGAAAAATTTCAAGACTGATGTTCCAACATTCCCTATCCAATCTGTTATGCAAAATAGAGCGGACAAAAAAAACATCACTCTAGATTTGCAAAGCTGGTAGAAATGCCACATCAGACAAGCAGCCGTAATTTCAGTGAAAGATTAAACACAGAGGGACTTGATGCAGATGCAAAACATATTTTTCAGATATGTGTTAATCTAATATCTGAATACAACGTGGCGTTTTCCCTCACCTTCCTTATCAGATGTTACTCTGCCACATAAATGGTAAATGGACTGAACTTATATAGCGCTTTTCAAGTCATTTTGACCACCCAAAGCGCTTTACACTAGAGTCACATTCACCCATTCGCACTCACAAACACACCGATACGCAGATCGGTAGGCAATTTGGGGTTAAGCGCCTTGCCCAGAGGCACATCGACATGTGGCAGGAGGAAGCTGGAATTGAACCTACAACCTTCCGATTGCAAGACGACTACTCTACCACACAGCCACAGTCGCCCCCATAAAATCACAATAAATGTAAAAAAATACAAATGTTAAAATGCGCAGTGGGAATGAATACTTCTGACACTATAAACACTAAATGAGATCAAACCCAAAGCCGAGCCTGAACCTTTACTTTTTTTAAAAACCGGAATAAAAAGAAAATCTGAAGAAAGTAATTTTATTTTAATCAAAAGTTCCATCTGTGCAAGTGTTTGCTAGATAGAGAATCTATTTAACGTTCCTGCTCTCCAGGTCTAACTCTGTCAAAACAGGATATTCAGACGTATGACACCTGGAAATGGAATCTAATTGGAACTAAATCCTATTTGTTGAGCCGGCTGCATATCGATCCCTTCCTCATTCAGCCAGAGTACGCCATGTTCTGAATGTATCCCTGCCGGGACAAACAAATGGTGAATTAGCTGTGAGTGCGCCGCGGCCGCCCCAGCTCCGGTTGTAACACGAGGTTTTCCGTGGCAACTGCAGTCTGCAGGGAGGGGACTGGGAAAGCTAAGCTCGCTGTTCTTTGGCCACAACCGTGACTGAATACATTTCAGATGGAAATCTCTCATTAAAGAAACACAGGAGATTCATTTTGGAAAAGGATAATGCTGTTTAACACGCAGGCCTATGTTTTGAATTGCCGTTAACGCCGTGTGTCGGTGGCATGATGATTTATGTTCTTTGGTTTCAGCTGTCTGTGACTGGATTGTTCTCTAGTTTGGATGGTTCTGTGTCGTTTAGTTAGAATCCTCTTGGATATTTTTGCTTTTTTTGCTTTTGTTTCATGCTCTGTATCTCTGTGTTACTTCCTGATCAAATTTTAATGTCTTTTAACAGCTTTTTTCTTACCATTTTGACTATTCTAATCCTACCTTAGTGTAAATGTTTCCCGTTTTATTTGCTCTCTGTTCTGGTTTTTACCATGCAAAGTTTAGAATGTGCTAGCTTTGCTGGCGGAGGGGTGGTATTACATAAAATTGACCTTTTGTGGCTTTATGTCACACTGTAATGTTATTCCATCATCACTAGCTTACCTGAAGTTTTGCTCTGAATCACAGTTGATGCAGATTTGATGAACATGGAGGCTAATGCATAACTGTCAATTTCAAGAAACCAGTTTCAGATGACTTGAGCTTTGTGGTTCTGTGGTAGTTGAGGTATGGAAAGGATCCAAAAATAATATCACCCACAACCTACCACCACTTGCGACACCAAGAACCACACAAGACAGGATGGCTCTATGCTTTCAAGAAGTTTATGCCTTATTTTCATGGTACCATCTGGCCCAAATGTGCCGGTCTCGACTGGCACTGACCGGATATCTTCTATGGAAGGCCGAGTTGTGCATGAAAATCCCACAGATCCGGAGTTTTAAAAAAAAATGTCTAAGCAGCTCATCTGGCACCAACAACCATGCCTCATTGAAAGTCCCTTAAATCTGATGTTCTGATGTTTTCTCTAAACCTCTACAAGTGGTCTTCACTACATCTGCCAAAATGCATTGAGGCTGACCGAGAAACTATTTTTGCGAACAAAAACAACAACAAAAAACAACAAAAAGTGTCAGGTGGGTGTGTTTATTTAGAATTTAGTGCACGAACGAATTCACTTTGAGCTCAAGAATGCAGTTTTCAAATTGTGGAATGTCGAGGGGAACCCAGAAAGATGCGCGCTGCGTTTCGTTTGAGGAATCTTTGGATATTTTGCGGCGAGGGAGGTGCAGCATTTCCTCTCGAGGTTAAGCACGGCTGAGTGTCTGTGTGACATGTGGGCAACTGAGGTATGGGTAATTGAGGTCTGTGCTTCTGATCTTATATGTAGCTTAAGGGTCCCACATTGTATAGAGATTATTTAATGAACTTTCACTAAAAGCACTTAGAAATTTAAGCAACGTTTACTCAAATGACAACCCTCTAGAAATAAAATATTAAAATTTTGAAACGTATAAAGAGACATTTTGATCTTCAGAGGGACTATGTATCCCTGCTCCTGTTACGTTATATTATAGTCCCTGTTTTTGCAGTGCAGAGACTACATATATGCTTCTAGTTATTATCCAACGCAGTTTTTGTTTGAAATTACTGTTAAACCCTCCTTAAAGGTTCTTGAAACAGCCTTGTTAGTATCAAGGTCTCATAATCTCACAAACACAGATGTGTTCTTTTTCTTTCTTCCCCAAGTTAATTAGAAAAAAAACTTTGTCAAACTTTTCCAATTACTCAGGAATTCCGTGAAATGGCATTCAGTGAAATTCATTCACAATCAGATAAGTAACTTTGCTAAAGAATGTGGTATGTGGAACACAGAGCAGTGCAGATGAAGTTTCAATGCCGAGCACTTAAACCACGGGAGAACTAACGGGGCCCAGGGAGAGCCGGCCCACACTCGACCCTGACATTCACAACAACAACACGTCCTCGGGGGTCACTCTGGGTCGCGGCGTGTCCACTCTGATGGCTTTTAAAAAAGGAAACGAAAAAAGCTGCGGCCTTGTCTGTTTCTGTTAAGATTCACAGCTTGGACAATGCGTCCACAGTGTCACCTGAGGCTCCAATTAGCAACTTCTCACTCCAAAGATAAGCATGCAGACCACGTTCACACCTGCTCGTGCCGTACATGCCTCCGCCAACGGTTCGCCTTCTTTTTTCTGGCTGTTTGCACTACCGCTGGCGGCCTCTCCTCCCTCGGAAACCGATGAATCCGGACCGGTCCCTCGCCAAGACCCCCTGTCGACCGTCGCGCTGGCGGCCAGCGGTCTCGTCGCTTGCTGTCCCAGATGACCTCTTCATCTTCAAGCTGGGATTTTCATTAAGGAAATCATTGCAGCCGGATCCCAGATGGTACGTCAGGATTGTTGGCAAGCGCTCTTGTCATGGAGTCGTAGGCCTGAGTCGGTCTGCGTGAGCTGGAGTGTTTGTACAGCTTTGGTCAGAGCAGGTCATAAATTATGTTCTGGCTGCAGGATGGAGAGGTTGGTGGTTTGACGTGGCACTAATTTCCAATAGAGACATAAAAAGGGGGACAAAATGTCAATATTTTTCTAGAATGATTCCTAAAACCCTCTAATGGACAGATTTATTGGCGTCCATGGTGACGATGTTTTAAGAACCTTAAAATGAATTGTTTTATTGCATTGTCTTGCGCTGAATGTTTTATTAAACCAACTGTTAATTTTGATTGGACGTGTTCAATGGGGAAACATAAGAAATGTCAAGAAATTAGTTGTTTTTTTTAAAATAAAATGATCATTGTCACAATAATTATAACCTCTGTTTAATCAAAGCGTTTTATTTTCAAATGCGTAATTTTTACTTTTAATTTGATCCGAGTTTCTTGCAGCCTCTAATTAGTAATCTGCAATTTTATGTTTAACTGTTATAAATCTACCGTAAATGAGCAAAAAAGGCTTTTGTCTTTTTTCCACTAGGCTGTAAAGAACCTAGGTTTACCTTTGTCACTACACTGAGAGAGCAGGAAGATTAGGAAGGCGAAAAAGTCTTCAAACCTCAATGTTGGAAAACTGGAACAAAGAGTGAAAAATGAGAGTTTGTCGGGATTTGATTCCTTGCCAGGGCCATTTGCTGCGAGTTTTGATGCCTTCACCTTCTCAAAACTCGAGAGATTCCTTTAAGCCTTAATCTCCATGGCCTGAATAATTGTGGGCTCAACTGTTTACATACTTTAAATTTATATGTAGACATTTGATTTATGATTAGACCACTTAAACAACAAAATAATTGAAAAAATGAACTATGAATGATGTCTTAAAAAAAAAAAACACCTGAAATTAATGTAATCTTTTTAGAACTTTGCTGTAATAATATCTGTGTGGAAATTTTTTTTTCTTTTTTTTTGTTGAACTAAAATGGAAAGTGTGAAGACATATTTACATAATTGTACTGTACTAGCAGGATCCACTCACAATAAGACACTTGCCAACATTTTGGACAAAGTTGCTTTCATATAAGCAAATGATGAGCTTTGGAGCATGAATTTTAATTTCCAACCCGGGTAATTAATGAGTGCACTTTCGTACAGCAGCACTTTATTTTATTTATTTATGTAGGAATAAGAACAAAACCAGGAGAAAAACACAAGAAAAGTCCTGGAGCTGCGTGGAATTACCTGTGGGTCACCCCAGTGGGTCTAAAATTGTATGCTAGTTATCGAGCGGTCCTGATTTTTAGTCCAGAGTAAATCAGTGTAATTATTATTTTCTTATGTTATTGGCATCATCTGAAACATGTCTACATTTAGACCACAAACAAGCAGACAGAAATCATTCTTGGACGTCTCAAGCAATTAAATTTTTCTGACCAAACATGTCCAAATTCCTGCCTAGACATCCTCTCGCAGTCGAGAAATCGCTTAGACTTATTTTTTTGTCAAGCGCTTCAACAGGATAATGGCCATCTAGAAAAATTGTGCAAAGAGCAATAGCCAAAGATAATTCTCTCTGCGTGTTCCAGCTTTGTGAAATATTATAGAGGAAGACTAAATGCTCTTCTGCTGGCAAAAGAGGCTTGTTTAAAGTATCATTAGCTTTCATATCGGTAATTATGCCACTGCTGGTTGTGTTAAGAGTTATTTCTAAACTTCACTTTATCCCACTAAATTGATGTCTGTGTAATATATTTGAGAGAACAGGTATAATTGCAGGAAGGATGTGCAGAAGACAGAGTAAAGTTAAGGAAAGTACATAAAAACTCCATCCATCCATTTTCTTTACACCCTTGTCCCTAATGGGGTCAGGAGGTGCTGGTGTCTATCTCCAGGTAACGTTTCGGGCGAGAGGCGGGGTCACCCTGGACAGGTTGCCAGTCTGTCGCAGGGCAACACAGAAACAGACAAACAACCATGCACACACACACACACCTAGGGAGAATGTAGAGAGACCAATTAACCTAACAGTCATGTTTTTGGACTGTGGGAGGAAGCCGGAGTACCTGGAGAGAACTCATGCATGCACAGGGAGAACATGCAAACTCTGTGCAGAAAGAACCCGGGCCGGGAATCGAACCCAGGACCTTCTTGCTGCAAGGCAACATTGCTACCAACTGCACCACTGTGCAGCCCCACATAAAAACTCAACTATATATTAAAGTCCTGAGCTATTTCTCATTTATTTAGTTGCCAAACTATACTCTATTTGTGAAAGGGTCACCAGCAATTTATAATTTCTTTTTTGTTGGCATTCTGAAGGTCATCTGAAGTTTTTTATGGAGTTTTTTCAGCACAGTCCCTGTAGCAAACCATTTCTAAAGCTCCTCTTTTTATTTGCTTGACCAGTTAACACCGACCTCAGGATCATCCAAGCATAAAAAAAGCGCTTAATGAAAAGAGATGACTCAGTGCTGCGAGATGATTCGAGAAGCAATTTTCTAGTCTACCCTTGTTTGCATAAAATTGTTTAAACAGCAAAATTGGAATTTTTCTATCAAAAAGACATTGTGTTCCCAAGTCTTTTGTTGAATTGATAGGAATCCTAGAAATGACTGGTTTTTATTCATCATTAAGCTGAATCTCCAATCACAAAGGTTTGTCAGAAGGGCCGGGGGTTTAAAATATGTTGCGATGTTTAGAACATATGTTTAAGCCTTTACTGGGTAATTTATGGCAAATGCTCATCCTTGAGCTAAACTGACATATCAGTCAGTTCTTATCTGCAACCTAGATTTTTTTTCTGTCTTTCTCTCATAGTTAGATGTAAGGATGTGTGATCAAATGACTCCAATAAATAATGTCTAGGCATTTTGGTTAATGCAGGGGTCATTTTTTGTGCGCCAACATTCTCAAACTGGAATGAGGATCAATAAGATTGAAACTGTGTGTTTTCCACTTTAGGAAAATAATCTACAGCTAGCTTGAAACTGCATGAGACCACAGCCTTGCTATTTTTGCTCATTTCCATAATTAATTAAAAAACGTCCAAATGAAGTGATATGCAGTGCTGGGCATAAATTTGTCACTATAGATGGAAAATAAAAACACAAAAATAAGGGGAACATATTGACAAAAGTGCAAACTGAGTTTTCATGCGACCCCATTGACTTTTTCTCTCCACCGCTGGGGAAATGGATCGTCTTTCTAGCACCTACATGCTTGAGTCAACCAGATGTAGAATCACTGTGAGCTAACGTGAATATTAGCGCAGTTTTGCCCTTAAACACAGCCAAAAACTGGGCATCGTCATTAACAAAAAGAAAGAATTATTAAAGATACTGTAGAAGGACAAAAGCGGCGCTTTGATTTTCAAAGGGATGCAGATATCAGCACTTTAAAATCATTTGACCAGGCCCGGCCTTTCCACTCTCTTACCTTTCATCTCAAGAGCCGGCGCCGGGAAAGAAATGATGGAAGGCTACTCAATATTTAAATGCGTCCAGGCCTGACAAGTTCAAGCTTTTATTCAGACTTGTTATGAATATTGAAAAGCTGTTTTGTAAGCACCAAATGCTGGTCTGAAGGCCTAATGGACGACCGCCCTTGTAATGTGTGAGCCATCTGATGGGGAACGAGGAAACCTCTTTATCCATCGCCTCATCTCTGGACTGATGGGCAAGGATTTCTTTGAGCTCTAATAATGTGCAACAGGCAAGACTTTGAAAGAGTGTGTACTATGTTTGTGTAGCTAATAACTATTATGGTTTACAGGTGAAGTAGTTTGTGTTATTTTTCAAAGTGCCTTGGTGAAACCCAGGACTATCTGGAAATAATAATCTGCTTAATTATAGTGCATAATTCTTGGTCGATTAAATTGTATAAATTTTATTTCTACTCTGTTTTTTTTAGTACCGTTTCTCTTGACGATGTCTGTGTGTAGATCATTGATGTTTCATCCAATTTGATTTTAGTTTCTAAGCTAAACTGCTCAGGACCTTCAGCATCTGTAGAGAAGGTCTTCGTTAAGTAAAATATATAGCAACAGAACTGTTTTTAACCAATCAGCCCCTTTAATGCTTGTAAATTTGTATGTTGTTGCCCACAATGGTGGACGGAGAAGGAGAAATTGGTCTGGTTTCCAGAGTCCATTTTCCAGAAGAGCTGGACATCGAAACAGGAGCTGGCCAACCCCGTCGTTAGTCAGTTTATCTCAGCCAGTGCACCTGGAAAAGTGTTGGTCCGCCACCTGAAGACCAGTCCACATGAGCGGTACCGGTTGCTTCCCATCTCTGAGCAGAAACATACATTGTAGATCAAGTTGTTGTTGCCAAACTTTCACAGAGCAACTCCACCCAGATATGACTCAGCATGGTAACTGTTACCATTTTATGTCTTGTACCTATACCTGCTGCTTATTTCTGATAAAAAAACAAGTCATCCACAGTGTTCTTGCTGTACCCAAGCACATCTTTTATGCCCTAATCTCACCCAGGGTGGTTGTGCTCTGAGCAACAAAACGGCTTCAGTGAAAACTAAAAAGAAAAGAAAGTGAGAAACAGTGGCAACACAACTTCTCACGAGCTGAAACTGTGAAATCCAAATTTTAAAAAAACTGAGAAGACAATTTTCCCGTTGGAGCTGAACATTTTTCTAAAAGCAGATGTTTTATCACCATTCACCGCCACCCTGTCAGCCTTTCTAATCAGAGTTAACGTTTCTGCTATAGAAAGCTGACGCTATGCATCATATCACAATTAGTCATGCATGTTTCTTAAAAGCAAAGAAGAAAATATGAAAACGACAGTGCATAAGTAAGTAAATAAAAAAAAATCAAGACATCCAGCTAACTCTGGTTTCTATGAACAGAAAACAACACGTCTAACTCGGAGAGCTGGAGTGGTGAAACACATGCGAGTGGATTAAGACCACTTAAATGTAATTCAGTCCGGTCCGTCATCACAGCCCACCATGACCTCATCATGCTCTTTGAAATGTGCATTGATCACCATAATGACTGGTTGAAGCACAACAGTCTTTCTGGTCTTTCTGTTTGTCGGGCCGTTCTTGCTGATTCAGACTAAACACAGATCAGGCAGTAAAATACTTAAACTGCTGTCTCACGTTTCTTGTCGTGCCGGTTTCTCTCACCGGCCGATTTGTTCGGTTCGCCTTGCACATAAAAGCTTGGATTCCCCTTTTTGCCTTCAGAGCTGCTGTAAATCAACATAGTGTAGATTTAACATTCCTCAGAGATTTTGTCGATTTCGCATCCATGAAATGAAACTCGGGTGCTCTATTGGATTGAAGTATTGTCGTGGTGGAGATTACTGGAAACAATAAAGAAAGCAGTTTGAGGTCTTTAGAAGACGGGTGCTCTGTGGTTGTAAAGAGGTTGATATGGTTAGCACTAACACTCAGGTACACTGTGGCGCTTACTCAACGCTCAGAAGCTCAGAGTTTACCCAGATGAAAGACCTCTATTCATCAAACTGGCAATATCAGCCTGAACAGTTGAGACAAGGCTGTTTTCGGTCATTTCTGACCCTGTCTTCTTAATGTTTCAACTAAAATTATAACTTTTGGACCATGTGACATATTTAAAATCAGCCAAGGTAAATTGTAGTCAGAGTTTCCTGCTCTTAGCTGGCAGGAGAGACGGTTTCAGATGGTTTTCTTCATACCTTAGTTGGAAATAAGTAGCTATATGAATTGCTGGAACTTTTCCAACATCCCGAACCTGTCTAATCGCGCTCCTCTGACATCAAAAAGACATTGTACACCTTCTCCTGACTGGGTATGTTCCACGTTTCGAACCATTCTTCAAACATGAGATAATCAGACCAGATCAGACGATGCTTAAAGTTCAAAAATACGAGCGAAGTCTGTAATCGAAGTCAGCTGTCAGGGAAGAGTCTAGTGGTACAGAGAGCAGTCAGCTCTACTTTGTGTTTCAGAGAGTTCATATGTGGCAGACCTAATGCCTATAAAGCATAATGCTCATATAGACATGGAGGAATTGTTCGGAGGATTACTAAGTAATTGCTTATTAATACAACTAAATGTTGGTGTATGACGTGCGGTGGTATAAAGTGGGTCTCGGGTTTTTTCATATTTGATTGTACAGTAGCAGGACAGAGTGTTTAAATAAAACAATAGGGATAGGAAAATAGTGGCATATTAAAATAATTCTGGATCAGAGCATCTCTGTTCGTCAGCATGTCTGGATTCATAACGGCACTAAGTTGCTTGCATGTGACTGACTGATTCCCAATTTGTGTTTCCAAGCAATTGAAGGGGTCTACCAAAAAAAGTTTACTCTTTTTGATCAATGACCATCTCGGGTTGAATCCTTATACACAACCTCCAAATAATAGATGAGATAAACAGCAAATAAGGCCAGACCTGGAATGTCTTCAAGCGTTCAGCATCATGAGGTGAGTTAATTTGGGAAAATACAGCAGTGTCATAAAACGGTGACATCTTTCTCGAGCTGCAGATCAGATCACATATGCCACAGGAAAGGCAATGCTGGAATGTTCTTTAATAAACTCAGCATATATAATGTGATGGGGGCATTGGTAAGTAATCCAAAAACATGGTGTTCTTCTTTTGCTTTAAGGTTATTGAACACATTCAAGTCATTATTGTGATCGCACGTCAAATTGCATCACATTTTCCGACCCTATTTATAAACGTCCTCCCAACAGATGCGTCTCAGGGGTCATCCAAGTCTCCCTTACACTTTCCAGATAAGGAAGTCTGCAACTGAATCTCCTGCCATCCATATCCAAACAGTATATATTATTCAAAAGTCTCATTGATCTTTTTCTTTTGCCATTGGGAAGACAAAAAAATGTTTTGATTCCTCAGCATTTTCTATACGTGCTACAGAATGCTTTTTACGTGACAAATACATGGAAAGAAGGGATGTGGAAAAACAGATATTGGTAGAGAGTATCCTACCTGAAGAGGACAGCAGTCAGACTGTCAGCTCAGACAGAGAGGGAGAACTTTTTATGGATTAAAAAAACAACAACTATTCATATCAAGAACAATGTAAAAGAAAATTTACATACAAATTCACACAACTCTTTTTTTTTTTCTTCCAAAATGTAAACTTTACCAGAAGGCTATAGCTATCATAATGTATTTTGTTTTCACTTCCTCTAGCAGCAAAAACATCAATATGGCTCCCAACAAGATAGACAGAGAATAACAAACGCATTTCTTCAGAAATTAAATCCTCGCAGTCTATTGAGTGTGTTGCAGTTGTTTGGAGACCCACTCTGAGTGCTGCGCGGTGCTGTCAAGACACTGACTTATTACTATGACTTTGCCCATAACCTGGTTAGAGGGAAAAAAGACAACATGCTATCACTTTATTTTAATTCATTAAGTTGCGTTTGACAGCGAGTCTGCGTAGAACTTTCTGCATTCATTAAGCCTCACTCCAGTTACCCAGGCTTCTTTTTTTTTTTTTTTTTGTCGGTGAAGTGCGCTCACAGGTTTCCCTTTTTATTATTCATCAACCCGTGATTTGATTTTGATTTTTTATTTTTACTTTCAGCATAAACACAGCCTGCTTGCAGACCAGAAGGGATCAGTTAAAAAAAAAAAAAAGAAAACCTTCCCTGGCACGACGTTGCCCCCAGAGGAAGGTGGGTGGAATCGGGCCGGGAGCACCAAGAGGTGCGGTTCAGGTCACGGAAGTAGAAAGGAGGAAATTAGTTGAGACAGGCGCTGCTCTCTGCGGTGAGCCTGTGACACCGCCTGGCCACCTGTCAGGCCAGGTTTGCCGCCTGTCAGGAAGCGACGTGTTTTAGGACAGGCACACAGGGGCCGCAACATCGAGATGAGGGCCGGAGGAGCGGCGAAGAACCGCTTTATGGAGATTCGACCAAGTTGTTATTGGAACACTTGAAGTCTTGGGGCCAAATTCAGTACAGCAATGTAAATTAAACAGCCACTAGTCCATTTGTTTAGGCATACGCTCGTAAGAAATGAGAACTCACAAGGGGGTAAATTGCGGAAACTGATAACAAAGCATCTCGTCACTTTCTTAAAAAAATGGTGTAAGTAATTTTTTTCCCCCCCCAAAGTATGGAGCCCCTGAAGGGACATGGAGGATTTTTTTTCTGTTGTGATACCTCGAAATAGGTTTTGCGTTCTCTCGCAGTAATGTGCTGATCAGTTCATGTTGCATAACATAATACTGAAAGTCTTTTTTATGGTGACCACCGAAACTTCTGCTATTATATAAGGCCTTCGTAAGGTTTTTCCATCAACTTTGCCGCATGAGCTGATCAGTACATTATTGCGAGGGAACATGAAAGTTTTGTGAGGGAATGCAATGCTTTTGCGAAGTAACGCAGAAGAAAAAAAAGAATTCCCATGTCCCCTATGGGGCCCCGTAAGTGATTTATAGGCAAAAAAAAGGGCAAAAAATGACTGAACAAAACAGAGGGTGACCTTATTTCCTCCATCGTGTTGAATCTAGACCATGAAAAATTAAGACAAGATGTACCTCACAAAATATGCCAATGAGGGCTTATTGAATTTATTTTTGCTTCTCCAGAAAGCTGTTTGTGTTGCTTTCCACAAGGTTAAGCATCTACTTCACTTCAGCTGTGTTTAAAAGATGCCACCTTAAACCCGAATCTGTAGCATAAAGCTAAAGATCTTCATCATGTCCTCCAGAGCCGCGATGCCGCATCCGACAGCTGTGACGCCCCCGCACACATTTACACGACAAAATAATAAGAACCGGCTTTGGGAATGAATCAAAGCACACAGAGAGCTGACCTCACCCCCCACACAGTAACAAGGTTATTTCACAGATCCAACTTCTCACTGCTAAACATCACATGCCCTTGCACCTTGGTGTCACAGCAGAACAGGTGCCAGGAGGGCGATCCGTGCACGCGGGCATTTTCACACTGTTGCTTTGTGGTGTTGCTTTCCACAAGAAAACATGCTGCTGCGACGTGTAGGCCTGTAGGGTGAACGTAGCTCCCAAGTATTAAGGGTTTGTCACAAGACGCCGACTCTGGTGGCTGATAGACGATGAGCGCATGGCTGAATTATAAATATCTCATGTAACTGTTTACATCCGTTGCTGCCATGTTTTTGTTTTTTAGCAATTTATCGCTTGACCAAGCTTGTTCACGTGTGATTTTAATTTCATTTCTTGTTTAAAAGAAACGCTGCAATTGGGAAATTGTGGGGTTTTTTCGACATTAGCTAAATATAGACAAAGATTCTAGAAATGCAGCTGCTGACTTCACCGCTGCTTCGGTTAAGCTCTTCATAATTCTGCGCTGCATCACCATCACTGTCACACAACCAACCTCCTCCTCCTCCCTCCCTCCCTCCAGAAACAAGTTGGAACAAGATAGAAATGCATATGAGTTGTAAATATTGACCCAGTTCTATTTATTCTCCTGATACAATATGCTAAAAAGTGACTTATGTCAGCTGATGCCAATGTTAGTGCCGATATATCGCGCATCCCTATAAAGGATGATGTTTAGTTGCTGTCTCCGGTAAGAAACAAACAAAAGGCGAGTTAGAGAAGAGAAAGTGTGAAAATCTGACATGTTGTGTTCCCGCCCTTCCTCCCTTACGCCCGCCTTCACCGCAGCGAGAAAAAAAGTTGAGCTGCGGTGAAGGCGGGGCGGAGGGAGTTGCGCGCGCAATCACTCGCAGCGCACGCACGGAACCGCACGCCGAGCAGACCTGTGAGAAATGAACAGCCTCGTTGTACTTCACAAGCCTTCGCGCTCCCTTCTCGCACAGATGAAAGCTGATATCAGGCCCTGTTTGCACCAGGAGGAGGGAGGGGACACACTGTCGGACTGCCTTAACACCGCAGACCTGACAACACCGAGGGCTGAGAAGTTGGACAGCTTCTCCCCAAACGCACTACTTCTTCTTCTTCTCCTTTTTTTTTCTTATTCCTTTACCCTCCTAACTTCTCCTTGCGCTCGGTACACATGCACAAACACACAGCGAGTCTTTGACCTCTGCAGTGTGAAATAGGGGGCTCGGGTGAAGGAGGTAGGAGTGCATAGTAAAGCGAGAGAGCTGTCAGGAGAATGCATCCAAGAAACACTTGACAGGATGGAAAGCTCAGATGCGAGCCCTCATCATGCCTGCGGAGCAAAAAGCTGGGGTGGGGGATTGGGGTGTTTGGTGGTGGTGGTGGTACGTCTCAATTCAAGCGATTCAGCAAGCGGAGCACAGATCAAGGCACCGGCTCCATCTGTTTGCTGTCTGCACTCGCATCACTGCGAGACAAGTGTAAACACATACATATTTCATCTGTTTTAATTTTTATTTCGTTTTAAATGCATCAAATGCAGATATAAAGTCATTAAAAAAACAAAAATCAACAACAACAACTTGGCTGCGAGACCCCGCGCTCCCGCAGATCGATCTAGACCATTTCATCGTGATTAATGGCGTCCAATCAGACTGTTGCAGCAGTAGCTGTCCTCTACCCACCGGTGTCTATGGAAATCATTTTCATATCATCAAATTGATACCCACTCTCTTCTCCGCCTGCCTCTCTCTGTATATTTGACCTAATAAAGTATACAAGATGAATATGGGCTGGCCTGGTGATTAGATCTCCCATCGTGTTTACTTCGTCTCTCTCTCTCTCTCTGCATCATGAAAAGATTGTAATCGTCTTTGAGTTATGGCAATAATAACCCAGCTTCCTCATAATAAGGTAATCTGTTCAATCTGCCGTCAATTGCGGCGGATTAACGCCGCATCTGGGCTCCCCACCGCAGGGGTGGGGGGGGCTCCGTAATTGAAGGTTTCCACGACAATTGACTTGGGTCGAGTAAACATCTGTTCTTCTAATCTCGCTCGTTACACGCGTCTGCCCAGTTAACGGGGAGCGCCGTTCCGAGTAATATGTCGAGGTTCGGTTTGGTGGTTGATGAGCAAAATGTCGGCCTTTCTTCTAGGCTTCAATTACAGATACTTTTCATGCCCAACTGCACAACTTCCCTCTTCTTCTTCTTCAAACCCAATATACACTCTCTCAAGCAAGTAAACTCTGATCCCCCAGCAAAGGATACATTTTATTACCAAAACAATCACACAAGCCACCTTTGGCACTCGCACCACAAACATCCATTGTTAAGCCCAGAGGAAGCCCTCCTCCCTGTTTGTCGGATTTCCATCGGACGCCCACTTGCTTGGCCTTTTCTCCCTATGAAAATGCTGCAACGCTGACACTGCGGAGACCCGCTGTGGTTCTGTGGGTGAGGGTGGCGGAGGGTAGGGAAGGGTGAGGGAGTGAGATTAGAGCTCCTCTCTTTCCTTCAGCGTATCGCAGCTCTCTCTGAGGAGATGAAACCAGAGGATTGTGGGGTCAAGCAAGGATACGGGGTGTAGAGCTGCAGACAAGTCTGCTTTTCAGGATATCCACGCCAACAAGGAACCGGCAAATTAAATTCGGTGCAATTGAATCCCCTCTCCGCTCTCTAAAACTCCCTCTCTCTCAAAAGAGGCACAAAGGAAAAATCGATACCTCGGGTATTGATATTAATGTCCGGCATTATGCGTCGAAATAAAATCATGGCGGCCGAAAAACAGAGCGCGAGGCCTTTATTAACATGCGCCAAAATCACATTACCGTCACTCTCTCTCTCTCTCTCTCTCTCTCTCTCGCTTTACCAACAGGTAAAGCAAACTTACACGTCTTCTGCTCTCCAGCTGCTCTGTGTGGGTGGAACCTAGTTTTGTATGCGACTTATTGCAGCAGGTGTCGGGAAGCAAATTCTCTCCACTTTTTTCCTTTTGGCCAAACATTCTCGTTCTGTGAAGCTATATATGCAGGATGCACAAGGTCAGCTCGGTGAATCCAGTTAGTAAAAGCTCATTATCTGATGTTTCTTGCCTTCGTTTGCAATTAACTAAAAGGACTTGAGAGCACAATGTTCATGGACGAGGTCCCACTGACCGTTTATCAAAGCGGAAAGGAATGATTACGCACATTACGTTTAAATGGGGTCCTATTTCACGCCGTTCTCAAGCTTTTTCCAAAAGAACTATGTCACAGTTGTTTAATGAATCAGAGAATTTTAGCTAGAAGCATATACAACCGTTGTGTTTGTGGCGAGTCCGCAAACCGGAGTGATGAATAGATCCAATCAAATCATCTGAATCCGTGGGGCTTCCGGTCAGTCCTCAATCTGTCTGTGACCTCGAACTAATAAATCCAGATGGAGTCGGAAGATTTTGAAGCCGCTTCTCTTCCTGGATCAACCGTTTGGTCCAGCTGTCTCCATGAGTCAAGACAAGAAGCGAAGGCAATCTGAAACGTTCCTGCTGAATCAATTTGACGAGGAGCACAAGGTTAACTTTTCATGAAGAAGAAATTCCAGGCATCCATCTTTAACGGGCAGAAAGAAGACCGACTGCAGACACACACCGGTCAGGCAAAGCTACCTGCTCGTTTCCTCCATGAGCAAAGCAAGGAGTGGAACAAAATCTAACAGAAAACACAACCCAAGTGCAGCATGTTTACACTTTAACATAAAATACTACCGTGTATTCAGAGCACGGTCTTACACATGGGTTCCAACAGGTCCATCATTATGTAATTCATTCATTTGTTATAATCATGGTGGCCATCTTACTGGACTGGACAATTGCTTTGTGGAAAATCAGTTTCTAATGGAATAAGATTTCTTTGATGCTGTTTAAAATCCACATTTACACACATCAAGTCACATATATCATTTACAGCAACAATATAAAGCCTGTAAAGTGAACTATAACATAGAATCTAAATATAAAACTAACTATAAAATCGAAGCTTTGGCCCCTCTGGCTGTTTATTGCCTCACTTGGGTCGTCATTGGCCACAGAATATGGAGACTGCAGCGGAGGTGAGCGCCCGTAAATGAAATGTTACTGCTGCAGAGTCGTAATTGTAAGAGGAAGGTTCAGCCGATAGCATTTGGAGCTCAAATCTAAACATTTCACAAAAACATAACAAGAACAATATGGACAGTAGCCTGTATGGAAAGCCACAAGTGCCGCAATTCAGCAATAAGTCCTGAAATTGAGCTTCATGTATGTGAACATTTTATTCAAATGTTGGGTCAAATTTTTACAATTTTAATTAGATTTACCAATTTGATATATTGAACAATAAATTAAGGTCCATTGAAATATATTAAATGGAATATTTATTTTATATACGTGTACCTATCTATCTATCTATCTATCTATCTATCTATCTATCTATCTATCTATCTATCTATCTATCTATCTATCTATCTATATATATATACAGCATATATGCAATTGAAATGATCTCATATCACTCTGAGGTGATTAAGAACCTGCTTATTGGAGCATTTCAGAAATTAAAGTATAGAGCAGATTGGATTTAAATGCTAAATATTAATTGATTTTTCACTAGTTAGTATCATTCCCAGGCAAACATGTCATCTGGCCTTATAAGTGATGCAAGAAAATTGGGGAAAAAAGAGACTATGCAGAGGATGGTTGTGTTTACCCTTAGTGACTACGGCCTGTGACCGTGACAAAATTAGACTTCTACATGTGCTGGATCCAACTGAGCTTCCAGACGAGGAGCGATCCCATCTCCCTCCCACGCTTTTAATAGTTTCGTTAACGATTGTGACATTTCTGCTGTTGCTCCTCTCGAGTTTAATCAAGGCTCAACGCAGTTCTTGGTTTCAACAGCCATTTATTATGGACATGTCTTTATAAAGCCCCCCGCCCCAAAAAAAGCCGTCAGAACTAAACAAAGGTAATGCAATTGAGAATTTTCATAAATAAAAGACACAAATAAAAGTGCACCTCATCCTCAGCTCCAGAGGAATAAAGCTGACAAACACAACCGGCTTCTTCAGGCAGAACGACCCATGTGGCTCTAAGTGCGCCGGCTAATGTTTCCCCGGTGCATCAACATGGCTTGTGGAACGAAATATAAGTTCCCCCGCACATTTGAATTAGCCCTTTACCAAACAAATGAACACCAACACAAATTCAATAAAAGCTACCACACACATAACTTAATGTTTCATATTAAATTACACGTATCGACTGCCACCTTGAACCGAACAACAAGAACAGCGAACCAGATGTACTACAGTTGCCTTGATGGCAGCTGCATCTGCATTTGTCTGCAGACACTCAAACATTGAAAACAAAGATTGAAAATAAACGTGCATGTCACAGTTCACATGTTTATTCCAACGAGAACTGGAAAAATTGTAGTTCAGGTCACTCAGGTGGCTTCTTTGTGCATTTGCTACTCACTTCAGGCTTGGGTGACCATAGTTCAGTTATTGGTAAATGTTCTCACTGTCACAATAAAGCAGAATTGTGATGGTGATAAACAACTTTCATTGTCTTTCTACTTAATTCTCAGACTTTGTGAAGTTGACTGCTGGTTCTGCTGTAGCTCTACGCATTTAGCTCGGCCTCATGGGGCTGAGACATGACGGCCAATCTGTGCAGAATATGCACATCTGTACAGATTGATACTGTAGTTATTATTTCCAGGTGGTGAGAAACTGTTTCAAAAGTAAGTTCATTAATAATTAACTGCCTTTAACACTATTTATGAGTCACCAGTCGACAAATTATGCCAAAGCCAGGAAGGAGTTTATAGATAAATGCAGATAATAGAGGGGGGGAAAAAGGCATGGAACTTTGTCTACATGATTTGCACATAATAAAAAAAACACAGGCACATCTGAGCTGAACAAATACATAAATTAGTTCATATTCACAAATAAATAATGCATAAATTCAACTTTAATTTGCAGTGAAAACGCACCATGCAGTCTTAAAGGTTTAATCCCAATTGATAGTTTCGACAGCGATGTATTTACCATTCCATGTTTTATGGGATTTTTCTGTTGTGACGGCTACAGCGGCTGAAGTTGAAGCACAACATCAGAAGCAATTATGACGGCCGGGGCTCATTTTGAAGTGGCTGAGAAAGATGTAAGCCAAAACGTGCGGCGGCCTCCACCTCCGTTCCATGTCAGCGCTTTGAAAGACATGAAACACGAGAGAGGTAGAGCGTCACATTCAGAGCAAATGATGACAGAAAGCTGTTTGTGCTCTTCTGTCAGTGTGAGCCAGAGTTACCTTTTGCAAGCATTTTGTATTTGTAGCTTTGCACTAGTAGTTCTTTGAATTTTTAGATGTCAGGTCCTTGGCTCCATAGTAATGCCTTCAAAAGTTCCTACAGTATACGGAGTCACAACTCCATCTAATCTGCTCTGAAAAAAAATTTAAAAAAAGTCTCTGCCTGAGTGTTTACATAGTTACTGCATAAAAGGCAGGCGCTGGATTATGATGGACTGAGAAATATGAGTGACCTGTATTGTATTTATGGTCAATTGAGGTAACTTAGGTTTCCATAGAAGGGATCAGGACCATGACAGCATCATCACTGAACCAATCAATGCCTTAAAAAGTGAGGGAAAAAAAAGAGAATCGTCCAACTCGCTGCATTTCATGTTAGTTTCATCAGAAAATGTTTGTGAGAGAAATCTCAGCAGAGTTCGTACACATGTACATGAAACGGAGACTAATTACTCCGGAGGGGTTTTCTTTCTTGTTTGAAGCTCAAGATTACAAACCAACATGAGCTAAAATGCTTACCTCCAAAAAGACATCCTGGTCATTAACTGTGATTCATGTACATACACAAACAGCAAAATTGATCTGTCTGTGTGACCATAAATCAATGCAGTGGAAAAAAAAAATAAATATTGTTCTTGTATATGAGATGCACAAAATAATTGACACATTTCAAAGTTAAACCAATTGTGTAATGTTTAAAGGACAGTTGAATCTAACTATAGACCATTCTACAGTCTGAGTACAGAAAATGAACTTTGACATTTACAACACTGCCCCCTGTTGGACTAAATTGCGTGACTTTTTTTATAGAACCATTCAGAGCACGTCAAACTCAAGGCCCGCAGGCCAAATCCGGTCCGCTGCAGCCTTTTATTTGGCCCACACAAAATAGGACCTTCAAGACAAACAGTTGTGTGTTTCGATATTATTTTATCAGTCAAATCAAAGCTGTTTTTTTCTGCATACTGACAAATTACATCACTGTGAAAAGATGTTCGATATTATTTAATTTGAAGAAGTTCTCACCAGAAACAGATTATTGTTTGCGGGTTTTATCAGGACATTATTGATCTGGCCCAAAATGAAAACAAGTTTGATACCCTCTGATTTAGAGCAGGGATGATTTAAAACAAATGTGGTTATTGCACAGAAATCAAGACTGAATCCTTTTCAAAAGTTTAAAAGTGGACACTTGCAACATTTAAGCGGTTCCGATTAAGCGGTCTGGAGAAACTGGAGAAAACCAAAACACTCAGTCCAACTGGTATAAATAAAAGTAGCCAACTAAACAAAGTAGAGATCACAG
The DNA here is from genome assembly GCA_903066825.1 of Alfaro cultratus. Lineage (NCBI taxonomy): Eukaryota > Metazoa > Chordata > Actinopteri > Cyprinodontiformes > Poeciliidae > Alfaro > Alfaro cultratus. The sequence continues at coordinate 25,493 of CAEFZX010020171.1, forward strand.
CAAGCAAAGTCCTAACTCAAATGTGGATGCATCCAGCTATAACTAGTAACACATTGTGACATCTGCCTACGTTTCTATGATGTGGGACAAATCTTAGAAACATGATTCAAAGATATTTCGAAGATGTGACATGCCTTATGTTCCAACAAAATCTACATAATTTCTTTACCTTATGATACATGATTTATGAATGTCCAGAGGTAGATGTCCCCACTGTTGGGCCATGAAAAAAAATTAAAAATAAAAAGATAAAACGTCTCAGGAAAATAACACACCAGAGACACTTTGTTCCATATTTAATAATGCAACATAAAATCGTCATACGATATAAGCCAAACAATGCAGGATTTTTTTTTCCGGACATGCAGAAAAATTATACTGCATGAAAACAGCTCTGACACACGCTTTGTTCAACACTAGTACAGTATTAATGAACAATAGCAAACCTTATTCTTTTGCTACGGTGTGCTGTTTTCACTGATTTGCCCTCCTCTGCATGTTAAATGCTTGAAAATTAAGACTGAACTGATAAATTGACCTGTAATCAAGCCCAAAAACATGCACAGTCCTGGTAGATTTAAGTTATTTTTATTTAACCAAAAGACTTTTTTTTCCCTCAGTCAGGACTCTCTCTCAAAAATGTGAGTCAATGTACAAGGACTATGAATTTTTTATTTATTCTTTTTTTTTTTGCATTTTAACAAAACAATACATGTCAATATAAATTATATATTGATTGTTTCACTGTTTAACAATCTATCAATTCAAAACCACTGATCTCATTAAATATATACTATTCAGATTGGGAGTCGATCAAAAGCAACCCACATATTTCAAAGATGTGACACGATCCAACAAAATCTACTTCATTTCTTCACCTTATGTTACATGACTACGAATGTCCAGAGGTAGATGTGCTCAGTCTTGGGTCATGATATACACATTTTAAAGGGGAAATAATTATACTGTTAAATAAAAAAAAAAGAAGCTAGTTTGGGAAGTCATTATGTCTTTATCACCGGTCTACATTCTGTAATAAAAAGAAGACAAAGATATAAATCTTGGATGTCCAATGGGCTAGAATAGGTGGTGATCTGCACTCACCGATTCGTCCCTCGGTTCTTCTGACTGATGGCGAGTTCAGGCGAGGACAGTCACACCTACACTTGCTGAAGTCAAATGCGTGACTCTGACTCAGCTGTCCGTCCTTTGGGGCATTTATCTTGGTGTCACCTCTGAGCTGTTTACCTACCTGACCAAGGTGTGGGGTGTTTGGTCGCAAGTGTTCAAAGTGTGAACTGCTGTGAAGCCACCTTGTAAGGAGAGTCTGTTATCTCTTAAACGTAGGTCTTGCATGTTCACTGTAGATCCTTTTCCTGCCCCACATCAGTTTTCCATCTCTGATCAAAATATATACGTCGTTGACCTGAGAAGAGTGTCTCCTGTCCTTGAGGTGTGTGTTCACATCCCCACCCTTTCACCAGAAGAGCTTTCCGTTCTGTCCTAACTCGTGAGCTTGTGAAGCGGTTGTTTAACTTCCACTGCAACGATCTGTGATCTTCACCCCGCAGTGAACTGCAAACACCGTGATGCTTGTGGTTGGCTGTTTATCCTGAAACACAACAAATATAGGAAGCCAGTTTGCTCTCTGTTCAAGTCTTCAGGGTTATTTTGACCCAAGTCTTTCGACAGGGGAGAAAGTAGTTTGAAATTCTTGCCGGTGCTATGATAAAAATCAGCACTGCCTCGTTGAATATTCCTCTCTGTCTCCCTCCAAACCGGAACAAATGAAAACATATAAATATTTTACCTTACTGTCAGCTATCTGTGTGGATAACGCAGAAAGTAGAGGCACTTCACAATGTGGAAAAAATACATAATATGATTTAGGTTCTGTCATACAGGAGATGAAAAATAACTAGCTAACTTTACTTGCTTTGCTCAAATTACAATTTGTCTGTACAAATCGTACAGACAAAACAAAACCTGCAGTTTTACTTTTACTGTTTTGGGAAAAGTATTTTACTCAGTTGCATTTGAAGTCATATGCATAAATAAATTAGTACAAATGAAACACCAGGAAAAACCCCGGCATTGATCCTTCTGTTGAGTTAGTATTACGATCTCATGGTGCAGGAGGGGGAGAGACTCCAGGACAAAGCATGGACAGTTCAGAAACAATCTTGAATAAAAATAAAAAATAAAAACATTCTAAACCAATAGTTGTGTTTTAGACCGCCTATTGCTAACAGAGCTATTCTGACTCAAAGTAAAGCTGTGACCCAAGCAGAAGAAGTGGTGTGAAGACCTATTGTATTTGAAGTGTTTATTGATATACTGGCTTTTTGGATAAGATAAGATAAGATAAGATAAGATAAGATAAGATAATTTTATTAGTCTCCCATAGGAGAAATTTATCTTGGAAGCAAGGGCAAAACTGCAATACAACAATCAAAAGCCCATCCAAAAGGACAGTAACAGGCCTAAAACACTCAAACACACCAAATGTTGCAGGGTAATTGTGTCAACTCAATTGGAGTTTGGCAGCTAAAACTGTTAGATTTTCTCAGTAAAGTACTATTCAGTCTCCTGGTGCTGTACTGTGGCTCTTAGTGATTATATGTGTTTTTAGCCATTGAGTTGAGGTGCGATTGATTGTATGAATCACTCAATATCCCTCTGAAAAATTCATCCCACTCGCTTCCGAGATCATCAAGGTTCAGGCATAAACGTCATCATTCAGGAAGGCGATGGGTTCTGCGTCCCGAAGATCTCTTCGGGACGCAGAAATGTGTGTGAAATGTGTGTATCAACCCAGGAACAATAGCAAAAATTGATAAGACTGTCAATGTCAACAGCGAAGCACGTTCTGTAGCACTGGGCTGAAAGGCCGTTCAGAGAAGAAGAAACTATTACTCTAAAAGCAACATAAAACCCCCCCTCAAAAAAAAAAACAATCACCGTTTGCTGATGGAAACACGGACGAAGACCTGAAGTTCAAAATCAGATTTGATGAAATTAAAGTGTTAGACCAGAATGACCATTTCTGGGATTCATCAAATTGGAAAATTGTCAGTTTAATTTGGACAAACAATGGACTGAAAATCGGACCTTTGTCTTTTTTTTTCTAGGATAAACTAAAACATTCATTCTCATGTATGCTTTAAAAAGATGTGTACTGACATCCCAGGTGTGGAAAGTTTGGGGAATGGATTGTGTGAATTCATCTTCAGTAGTTCAAATCATGTCACCTACTGGGTGCCAAATCAAACCAGAGGGAAAGAACTGTTCATCAGTCCATTGTAGGGCAACTTCGAGAAACACAAGATACACACACACCTATACAGGTCCCGGTGAACTGTAAGGACAATTTTTCCAAACCAGTCACAGTGGTGAATTATGGGAGCACCCCTTTCCACTTGCTCTACAGACCGGCTGAATGTGTCAAAAAATCTTTAATGAGCCACTCAACAAAGATCTCAGTTAAAATTGTGTTTACACGCTACACAACT
>CAEFZX010020172.1:0-59572 GCA_903066825.1 Alfaro cultratus
ATAGATAGATAGATAGATAGATAGATAGATAGATAGATAGATAGATAGATAGATAGATAGATAGATAGATAGATAGACAGACAGACAGACAGACAGACACACACACACACACACACACGCACACACACACGCACGCACGCACACACATCAGATTGAGAGTGAATGTCTGAGGCTTGATCTTATTCCAGACTTGTTCAATTACCGCTATGGTGACTGGTCACCTAAAAGAGAAAGAAACCAATAATATACATAGATAGTTAGAACCTGATAATTACATAATACTGCAAAGGTAACAAGTCTAATAAGCAGGAATAAAAAATAACTGGTTGGATAGATGGATAAGATTATTTTTTCTTGTTTTATGTCAGTTAGGATCTGCTAAATTACCTGACAATGAAAGATTGATTTTGATGTTTTACTTTCTTTAATTTCAGAAGTTCCCATAAGTCCCAATTAGTACCATTAAAACAATTTATGAAAGTCTTCACGATTATGTCATATGCATCTGATAAATATGAAGATGTAAGGAAGAGAATAGTAAGACTTGGGCACAAATTCCAGATGCTTCCAAAGTGCCACGTTTGACTGCTCAAATATTTTAAAGAAACGTAATCATCATGGGAATGTTCTGCCATCATATCGCTCAGGAAGATAAGCGGTTCTTTGTGTCAGATATGAAGGAGTTTTGCAGCGAAATATGTGCATCATGCCCAGAATGAAAGCAAAAGACCTCGTGAAGAAGCTGAATGAAACCAATAAGAGACCATCATATTAAATTCAATGAAAAGAGTCTTTTACCAACATGAGCTTAAAGGTCACTCAATGAGGAAGAAACCATTACTCTATAAGCAATTGAAAAATTGTTGTGTAGTCAGGGACAAAGGCCAAAATTTTTGGAAACGTGTCTTTGGGGCTGCTAAGACCAAAATTACGGTATTTGGGCATGATAATCTATGTTATAATTGTTTAAAAAAAAGGCAGAAGTTTACAAGCTTGAAAATGCCTTCCTAATTACGATGTATGGAAGTGGTAGCATTATGAGTAAAGACCATTAAGACCATATAAGGACAGCAGAATTGACAACAGTGTCATTTTATAGCACAATAAAGTAACCATGTTACCTTCAGTTGTTATAAAAATGTTGTAAATATCAAACATGATTTAAAAGAATGTAATACCTTGAAATTGGGCCTCTGTCTCTTTAAGAAGCTCCTACTCTTTCTGATACTTCCTGCTCCTCCTTTATTGACCCTTGAAGATCAGTTTGCACTGAAAAGTAGTTTGTATGATACACTCAGCAGACATGCAGCTCTACCTGGCGTTTGCTAATTGCCAAATTTAAAAACAAGAAAATAAAAATAAATCCTTTTGCAACCCCGAATGGCTGCCACGAGACGTTGAAGGATTTCTCAAACATGCATTAAAGAATCAAAGCAACGTTCCAGGTATGTTTTGGATGAGGGGATAACATGACATGATGTAAAGCTCAAACAAGTTAATTTTACATAATACTGCCCCTTTAACAAAGTTTATAATTATCTGACTTAAGTAAGACAGAAAAAAAAAATGTTTTATGCAAATATCTATTTTCAACTGTACATGCATACTCGAAGTAAACTTATTTTGTTGTCTTACGCCTGACTGGACATTTCAATAAACAAAGTGAGATCTCCCAGCAGACTCATAAATCATTTCAAATGAATGGAGAAGATTAAGGAAGTCTGTCTCCAGCAAAGCAGAAAAAAGCTGAAGCCGAAGGCAATCGTGCTCTCTCATGAAAACCTTATGTATATTATAGGAGAGAGCCAAATGAACTCTGTTATGCATTATTACTTAGGAAATGAAGGAAATTAATTGAATTATTTTCAAGTCGTAAGGGTAATTGTTTCTGAGTCAATGACTGTTTCCGACGGGGAGGCAGACAAGCCGAAAGACACAAACAAGCTCCCAGCTGGAGGGATACAGCCACAAAATCACAGAATCAAGCTAATTGCAAGTAGTTTGAAACAAATCTGTACCGTGGCTGTATTAAAAAACCAAAAAAAAAAAAAAAAAAAAACTGAGCTGAAGATATTCCTATGCTTTTGACAAACGGGTTTTGATGAAAACCATTACTTATTATCACAGTCTGATATTGCACACAGTGGAGCAGCAAGCCTAAGCCAGATATGAATACAAAAGAGTAGAAAAAAAGGAGTTATTACAACACCGTTACTCATCGCCGAGGTGCAACATTGTGCGCATGTTTGAACAGAACTGATTCGAGTCTCCTCTCAGCGCAAGCCACGGTCAGCACTCAGAACACAAATATTAATCCATCCGCTTAAGGAAATTCGAACAGAGTTGGGGTTGAAATCGTGGCATTACATGCACTGCGAACACAAGATGATCGCCGTGTGCTTTTACGGAGGGCTCCAGTCAAATGTGGGGCTTATCACTCACTTGCAGCACATTGATTTAAGACTGCTGCTTATCCAGCTCATACAGAATCGCTATTAAAGCCAGGCTAGACTATTTTTAACATACTGTTAGGGGCCTTTCACAGCTAGACCCGGAAATATTTGGGATTCTGTTATGTTGTATTTGAGCTTATCCATCTCTGCAGACTGTGTGCTACCCGCTTAACAAGGTGGAAATACTCAAAGGGAATGCACGACTGAGTGAGGACGTATGCAGCGCCTGTCAGATAACAAATATACCACAGTGATTGTGTATCATCTGTGCAAATCCAGTAACAGGAGATCTTTTTTTTTTTTTCTTCTTCTTACCTTCAGCTCAAAAAGCAAAATATGTCTTTTGTAGATTAGCATTTCTTGCTGAGAATCTTGCAGTACCTTTTTTTTTAAAAAAAAAAAAAAAGCTAGGGGAATCTTTCAGTGATCAAATGGTTGGGGAGGCAGTGAGGGGTTTTGATGTAACTTTTAATGTGTGACGTTTTGGTCGAGTCAAAATAACTTGTTTCACAGATGTAAGTGGTGAAATGTGGACCGAATTAGTTGTCTTCTATCTGCTCTGCTCCCTCAATTTGGTATCGCCCTGCAACTGAAAGAGATTCAGAAGTACGGCTCGACTGAACTTTTTCGTAAAGTTTCTATGCTCTCCAGTTAGGAAGTGAACTTGATGAGAAATAAACTGTGCTTTTACAAAACAAAGAATTTGTCTTTGTTCAGGATTTATGTTAAGCAGAAGACAGTTTTCATAAATTGTAATGTTTTTGTTATTTATTGTTGTCAACTGGCATGGTGCTGTGTAATACTTGGCAATGTTTGATTCTCTTTGTACTCAGCAACATATTTCTGGTGCCCAGTTGGAAAGTCAAGAGCACCCCCTGAAGTTGAAATTACAACTTGGAAAGTTGGAACTCCCTGAGCAGCCTTGATTTTTTTCTTTTATCAAATATGATTGCCGTGCTCAAGAACACAGTATTTATTGGGCCATTTGATGGTTTGTATTTCCGATAAACATTGTGCTGTAAAACACTAATTATATTTTTATATGTTATCTGCTTGCATTTAACTTTTTGCACCAAAGGAAATTGCATATCCAACTGTTCACCAACCTGCAATTATAATATTTTACCTTCTGACATTGAATAGCCAATATATTAGCTGACTCAAAAACTGTGTAGGGGAGTATGGATTTTAACTGGAAGCTTTTGCAAAAATATTACATTTTTAGAAAACACAATCCAACTCCAATGATTTAGCTTTGTGTGGGCTCTGATCAAGATGTCCAGCAAAGCTCACAAAAACAACTCCAGACAACAACGATCTACAGAGAATGTAGACTGGGAATGGTGAGAAGCACCCGGTTTAAATATGACCATCATGTTTGAATAAACACAAAGGTTGACAAGTAACATTTTGAATCTGTTTAAATCTAGTGACTTATTAAAATTTTCCACTTAACTGATTTTTGTTGTTGTTTTCAATGGTTGCTGGCCTTTTTGAAGTACCTTATTTTGATTATATTGCCTGAATTACCTGTGGTCAATATAATTGCAATTCACTCAGTTTTAAAAGGCATGCTAAATGGCATACTGAACAAAAAAAAAAATCAGACATTTTTTTGTTCCTAAAGTAATTGAAAGTCAAAATAGACACTGGAAAACTACATAGTTTCTGGAAAGAAATGCAGATAATCATCTAAAATATCTAATTATTTCATCATCTATTTTTTTCTTTAATAGCTCCTTTCATGCCATCATCTTTTAAGTCTATTTTTATTTCAGAAATTAAGTGGAATATGATGTCTATCGTACAGGAAAAGACCAAAAGAGGTTGAATAATAAATCATAAAATACTGAGAAAAATACAAATGGTTGATTTATTTGTTATGAGATACCAATAAATACATGTTTTCTGAAGGTCAGATGTTATCATAATAAGATAATTTACAACCAAACATTAAAAAAATATATATATTGACAGTCCATTGCATTTTTTAACAATGAAAAAAGAAAGAAAAAAATTCAATATGTTATCCTCGCAAACAGAAAACATGTCTTATAACTTATGGTGGCAAAGATTAGCTAAATATATAAACCATGACAGATTTGGACAACATTTCATTCAAGAACCTTATACATTTTAGATGCAGTTAGCAGAACATCAGCGCTGTTATTATATTCCATCTTTAGGTAGAGTTCCCATTTGGCAACATGAGATATTTTTCAAAAACTATATATAGTTTAGTATGCAGCAGTGAATGCAGCTGCATTGGATGCAAACTGCCTGAGCTGATGCCGGACAATTGTCTTACTGTAGGGTGCCCTGAAGCTCAAACAGTGCAGTCATGGAAATATCAATGTGCTACAGTAAGTAAAAGAGGCTATAAATGCAACCCCCACCCCTCAGTCCAGCTGTGCTACCAAACTTCCCAGCAGCTGGAGCACAATATACAACACATGACATCTCTATTTCTTTGTCTCTGCTTTCTAAGTTGCACTCAGTGATTTATTTATTTTTTTTTTTTTCAGGCAGTGGGTCTTTTAGAGATACACTATGTTTTACTAGTCTGAAACTGAGACATTGACATCCACTATTACTAAGGTTTATCTATGAAGAAAGGGCTACAAATAAATTATCAAACAAAAAAGATGTAATACTATCATTTGATCAGGCCACTATGATCACAGCAGTTTTTTTCTTCTTTTCTTTTTTCAATGAACTTGAACAGTGCAACCTTGTGCAAGACTTCAAAGAGGGAATAAAATAGCATTTCACCATTTTGGATGCCAGTAAACCCTAATTGCACAGAAACATTATAGTTGGTGTAGTAGTAGCAACAAAGTCAGAAATAAAAAATGGACAGGCGCCTTAGGGAGCGCTCCAGAAAGGCCTGCATCCAAAAATGAGCCAGATGTCTGCAAAACCCATGATAGCTGCAAATAAATAAATGAACAGATGTGTTACCAAAAGCTATCTCCCAGCGATAAGTGAAGAAACGTTTCATGCAGATATTTCCATGGCTTTAAAATGACAGCTTAAAATTAAAATGTAAGCATCTGTTTTCGCAAATATCGTCTTCTAATCTTTTTTCTTCGGCGGATTGCATTTATTAACACACCAGAGAATTACACAAATACACATTAAAAGGGAGGTGTTTTGAATATCTTAAAAAGGATAATGAAGAACTAATAGAAAACAGGAGGAGAAGCTGGCTTTGTGATGTTAACAGCATTCCTGGCCAGTGACAAAAAAAATGAAAAAAATAATCAGTTTGATAGTATTAGAAGGCTGCCAGTTATTCTGACCTCGAGGCAGCACAGCTCACAATAATTTTTGTGGCAAATAATTAGTTTTATCACACAATGACATGGGTCACCCGTAAGGGCTTGATTAGAACAAGAGAACAATATAAGAAAATGTGCAGTTCAGTGAAGCTCTCAGTGGGGATTGCTTCTTCATATCTTGTCAAATTCCAGATGACATTTCATATGACTGCAAACCAGAAACAATCCTTTTCCAGTGCAAGCTGCCGCCGCCGCTGCCGCCTCGGAGAGTCATTATGTTGAGAGCTGAAATTCCACACTGCAGTGCTTTAGTCTTGACTCTAAGTGCTCTGTTTGTTCTGACACTTAGCAGAAAGCAGGAAGAGACAGAAATCAGATTTTTATAAATCAATGCTGTTTTGTGGGATTCGCTTGAGCGATGCACGCAAAAAAAATAAATAAAGACGGAATATGGAAATCTTATGAACACATTATGACTTGCCTCGTTTTCAATTAATCTTTGCCTCTAATTGATTGACAGGACTTATTTGAGGTTCTAATATTCCCAGCTCTCCCCAATGAGTCGTTTCCTTAATAGCTCGACAGACTGTGACTGCCAAAGAGAAAATGGTGTAGCAGACATGCACATTTTGCTGTTTTATTTACTCTGACTCCAACTGTACCATATTGACCGTATGTTGAATACCACACTCTACTATTTGTTATTCCAATTACATTCAGAGCACTGTATTTTTTAGCTCTGCCTGATGGATTTGCACTCATCTAATGTTTGCAATGCACTGCTGCTTAAAGGACTAAGAATTAGCATTATAATGATTTAGAACACCAATGCATTTTTAATGTTCATAAACAACAGTGTGAGCTGTGTTCTGCAGAATATGTTATTCACCATTTAACCGCAGCATCTGGAGCCACTGCTTAATATAATGTTGTTCTTATTTGTATGAGGCCTATAAAGATTTTTTCCCCCTCTTCTTAAAAATAAAAAAACAAAGCTGGTTATACAAAGACAGATGTTTATCTAGAATTCGAGGCATCTTGGAGGTGAGGTGCCGTTGTAAATTACATTGATTTTGGTCAGAGGTGTGCAGAAAATGTGTGTAAGCATGCCTTCAAGAGAAACTTGTAGCTGTGTGCCAATTATCATGGCGAAGAAGGAGACTTGATGTTCTTATGGTGCTTAATTTTTCTTTGTGGGATTGTGAATTAAAAGTAAAATGCCATGATGCCTTAAATACTACCACCAAACTGTATCAGACCATTCCCCGAGGTGTTTTTCCATTGAATGCAATACACTTGACCACTTTTATCTTAATGTACTTTTGGATTGGTTCTGCATTCAGTAGCTTTTGATCAGGAGAGTGCAACCTTCCGCTAACCTTTTGTTCTTTCTTATTTTTCTGAGCTCAGGGTATATTAACACTTGTCCCCAATTTTCTGCAGATTGCACACGATAGATTGGAACTCGTGTGGTGCGTTTATTTTGCAATTGTTTTGTATGCTTGCTCCATAAATAAATGTTTAGAATAGAATTTATGTCTGGTGCAGAGTGGGAAAACCAGCAGTGACAGAAACAATCAAACTGTAATGGTATTGCTCCGGGATCGCAGCTGTAATATCCTGATTTATACATACAGTATTAGTATTTTTGTCTGTCTGCCAACTGAACAGACAACAACAACTGCTACAAAAGCAAACCAAAGGGAAAATAAATCTATTATCTTTAAATATTAATTTATAGACTGGTCCATTGCCTGTTCTTTCATTACCCGGCAAAATCACATAACGTTTTGCATTTTATCATGTTACAACCACAAGCTTCGATGAATTTTATTCAGATTTTATCTGATACAGCAACACCCCATCGGCAGTCCTTGCATGAATAGTACCCTGAGCAATCTCCTCTTGCTGCATCAACCACCCAACCAATGAAAATCCAGGAAATCATCTGAAGATGTGAGAAGGATGAAATGCTTCTCACATCTTCACATTCTCACAAAATCATAGAGTTTGTGATTTGTGCAGTTCTTCACAAATCACAAACTCTAGTCTCCCTTTTCTCAGCAGCAAGCAGCGATTGCTCTCTCTGAAAGAAAGATACCACTGAAAGATAAATCTGTCATTGTGAAGCCCCCACTCTACTGCTGCTCTGGACAACTGCCCATGTGGACCTATCACAAACTCTCTTTACCAAAAACAGCAATAAGTCCTTGTATGATGATAAGATTATATTGAATCAAAATTTCTTGTCTACATTTAAAATGCTGCATTTGACTGAAAAGTAACACTCTAAATACCATTAGTAAATTGTGAGGTTGGTTGCATCATAGTGTTGGGGTATCAAAATAAAGGGGGCTGAATCTAAATTTTTCCACAACTACTGGAAATTTTTCCATCAACCCTGATGGTTGTGTATTTTTTTCCTTCATCTTCACAATTATGCTCTACTTAGCACTGGTCTGTCACAAAAAAAAATTAGCAATAAAAAAACATTTCAAAGGGCCTGAATATTCTTGCAACTCAACAAATGCCTACATAAACAAATGCTTTGGATTTTTAAAGCTTTCTATCTTAAGTAAAAGCCCACAAAGCAGACAAATATCTGTGGTTACTTCCTGTTTACCTGAGCCGGACAGCTGAAGTCACACAATGGAGCCGCAATGAAGCCAACGTAGTCAGATGAGTGTGTTCATGTATTAGGGTGGCCCTAGGCCTGTATCTTATCAGGTTTCAGCCCAATGCACAGGGGATGAGGGCGGGTACAAAAGGAAGTCATGCAATTAATTGTCTTCTATGCTTGGCATCTCATTTCAGCACTGCAGAAGGTCTATTACAGGAGCAAGTCAATGATTGAATCTTAACAATAATCACTGATGAGCTTATGCCTTCATCCTCTATGCTACTTCAGGGTCTCCTGGTTAATGGTGCCCAGCTACGACAATTCTACTCAAACGAAATAATAAAAATGCGGGTACAAGCAAAAAGCAATTTATGATATTTAAACACCAGGTTTGCCCCCAATGGATATATAAAACAAAAGCTTGAAGTAATTATAGTGTTTCAGGATGAATGTATCAATAAAAATGGACTACATAATCCCCTAACCAGAGAGAATTATCTTTACCAAAAAAGAAAAAGGAAAACAAAAAAAAGAGATACTTCGGAAGCTGCAGAGAGAAAAAAAGTCAAAGGCGAAGCAGTGTGGGTGCGCGCGTGCGTGTGCATTACAGGGAGAACAAAACAAAACGTAAAAAATATGACAGAGAAAACTAACTGAAAAAAATGTCAGAGAGGTTGAGGGTGCTTGAGAAGAAAATGGCTAGGGAAGCGCAGACGAGACTAAGGGTGAAAAAGAAGTCTTAGAGGCACAAAAGTGGCAGTTGGAGAAGAGGAGATGGTTCATTTGTCACTGTCAGATCAGTTTGTTTCTCCTTCATAACTGCAAGGACGCGAACTGGCCCACAACCCAGACCCAGATTTCTCTCCTTCCTGAGCCAACCGCCCATCGCAATGTAGGCTCCAACCTCTGCCAGCACCTGGCCTCGCTGGAGAGGAGGACGCACCCATGCAACAGTGCACACAATGTTATCTGCTTGTGTGGCCATGCTCACTGAGCTTAATCAAATGTATGTCCCACTAACAGTTGCAACCTATAGCCTCGAGTCAAAGACTTTGTCTATGGGCATGTCTAAATAATAATAATATTTTTTTTTTCTTTTTTGTACCAAAATTTACAAGTCATCAACCTATTACATTGTCATTATTTCCAAAACTCACATTATGTATTCATTACATTAAAGAACAAATGAATTAGAGTTCAGTATAATGCAAATACTGAACAGCTGCTTACAGCTCAGCTTGACCGTGGGCCCTCTTCCATCTCTATATGGACCTCCTGCAATGAAACTGGAGGCAGCGTGCTGATATAGCACTCCTGGATGCATCACAGGCAGAATGCAACAAACTTTTATTGGCTGAGTGTCTACCCCAACCTGGGTCCTGTAATGAGTACCGTGGTGGTGCTTCCTCAGTAAAAAATCTCTCAGTTGGAGGTTAGGAAATTCTTTCTTTGGCTCAGAAAAAGGCAGTGTGGTTGGCAGTCATATTGCATGTTTGGTCCCTTGTGGGTAATGTGCCTAAGCATCCTTCACCAAGTGTAATTAACCCAAACTGTTTGGGGTGTGTGTAGGTAAGGTAAGGCAATTACTGCACCTAACCGTGAGGTGGTTCTGCTGCTCCTGCAGTTATCTGAATTGTTTATACGAATGATAATTCCCATCATGGTGTTTGCTTCCATAAGGATTCCATTATTTCCTTTGGAATCCTTTTTTTTTTTTTTTTACTTTTTGCTTTGTTTGAAGGATTTTCCTTCCAGCTGTCTTCCTAAGAAAAACAGCCTCTATTGCTTTTGTGCTGTTTTAAGATTCTTTATAATATACCATTCCTCAACGGTATATAAGTGGTATACAAATAAGTATGTTTTTCTGAAACACTAAAAGCTACAGAAAAAGAAAAAATGAAATGAAAAAGAAAAAAAAAATACTTAAATTATATCAAATGCATAATTTAATTATGCATTAAATTGTTAGAGGAGAAGAAAATCAACCTATACAACACAAATTTATCTTGGAGCGTCTCAAATATTACCTGTTAGAATTACTTAGTTTTAATGCACACTTGTTTGGAAATTTGAAGTTCTATAAAAGTTAGTCATATTACATGTTTTTATAAAAAGAGATCATGCCATTTTCATTTACTCTGTATGGTAAAACAACAGAGTATAGAAAATGCTACACTGCATTTATAGTGTGGGAATCTCAAAGACTGACACTCTGTTCACAGCAGCTGTTCGGTTATTCCATAAAAGTTTTAAACTCGGCATACTTAAGGACATAAGTACAACCAGTTAATGAATGTAAACTGAACTGAGCATAATTGCTTCATATCTTCTAGGTGATGTCAGACATGTCAAAATGTTCTCCAGCGACACAAACTGTCATCCTGTTACGATTGTTGAGAGAAAGTCTTTGGTGTTCGTCTAATTAGATGAAACTTTGTGAGAAATTCCAAAATTAGCTTCTGCTTCACATGCAAAGTGTTGAGTGTGTAGGAATTAATGAGATTATTTCCTTTTGATGATTTCTTTTCTTTCTTTCATAAAAAAATTTAAAAAAAAATAAATAAATACCAGGGGTAACAGCCCTGAAGTCATCGACATTTAAAATTCTCAATGATAACAGTAAGTTATTCATTCCCATAGTTGAAATGATGGAGTAAAATCAAGCCATTTTTATAAAATGATTACTTATTATGAATTCAGAAGCCGCCAGAGGGACAATAATCAGGATTTCCATTTTGCAGATCCTTTCAAAAACCTCTTGAGTGGTGGATAACATGATGTGAAAATGGTGCTAAAACGACTAAAAAATAAGTCATGCAGACACATTTCTTAAAAAGATGATTTTTTTGTGTTATTTTAAGTAACGTGTAGCACAGATGTGGCTCCGTTTACTTTCTCTGCCAGAATTACTATGATTCTATGTCTGTTTTAAAATTCTGTTTTGCATATTTCTTTTTGAAATACTGGCAATTACTCTAAGCATTGAACTCCAATAATAGGTGACAGGTGTGAAAAAGCTAAATTTGCTCCTGGAGCTGGTGTATATGAATATATTTAGGGGACTTTATCTTTCAGAGTTCAAAATTTGGAAGAACACAGGTGTTGCTAACAGAAGAGTCCAAATATATTTTGTCAAAACACATTTCTGACATGGAAAGCATATCAAAACATTTACTCATTTCTGTTATCACAACCCGCAACTATCAGCACCCCTCCTGACCCCACTAGGGACAAGGGTGTTAGAAAATGGATGGATGGATGGATGGATGGATGGATGGATGGATGGATGGAAGGATGGATGGACGGATGGATGGACGGATGGATGGATGGACGGATGGATGGATGGACGGACGGACGGATGGACGGATGGACGGGCGGACGGATGGACAACCCGCAACTTATAGAACAGCACCACAAAAAGCAGCACTACATTTGTCAATAAAAGAATCAGATTGTGAAACATTGATATTGGAAGCAAATGAACTTAAGATATCTGGATCAAATTTGAGACTAATACACAGTTGAAGAAAATAATTCTTGACAGATGGGCTTTGTGATTTTACACACATCTAATTTATAATGCAAGAGGATCTTCAAAAAACTTGGTGTGATATTGGCACCTTGTGGCAAAACATTTTTAGCAGCAGGTTTGGTGAAAAACAGGGCTGTGATTTGTCAAACAAATGTTTATCATGTCAAACCAATTAATCTTGGTTTGACATGATTAATGTCAAACCAAGATTAATGCCATTTTGTCCTTATGGCATTTGTTTCTTTGCAGTTCTGTCAATTTATAGCCAAGTCTTTTTGGGTACAACAGGAATAATTCTTATGTACTTAGACAACATATCATTGAAAATAATTTTCTATGGTCTCCTGAGTCTACAATAAGAAAATGTGGTCATTTAGTAAATAGTATTTGGCAGCAGGATGTGGCTCAGAGTACCTTCTGTTCTAATATGTCATATTTCATTAGAGTCAACTTTTTTTAAACATGAAACAGAATGAATGTGAAATGGAAATATGGTGTAATACAAAACTACAAAAGGATAAAAAATGCATGAGATTTGAATTTTTATGTGTCTACTTCACGGATAATAATAATTAACTCCAGAGACTATTGGACGAGAATCTAATGGCTTATGAACATGGGTATGCCATGGAAGGAGGAAGGAATTAACTAGTAATGCATTTTTGACCCAAAATCTTTTGTGGGCTTTATATCAGGTTTGTTTGGTTCCGTAAAAAACAGAATTGACTGGTGTTGGAATAACATTTTGATAATTTTTCAATCTGTCTCAAGATGCAGAAAAATACATAAATACATACTGAACAACAACAATAAAGGTTTATTTCTTTATTGACTTCTGTAATAAAAACTGTTTGCAAGTGTCCCAGGGGTGAGCTCTGGACTCCAGAAATATATCACGCTTTGGTAACTCTTTAGTTTAGTTTTTTTTTTTTTTTTTTTTTATATTCTCAGTGCTGAATGTACCCAAATGGATGACTAAAGTATGAAGATTTTAATTTAAATATGTACTTTTCTTTTTATAAATAAATGTGGATTTTCCTAATTTGTAAATTAACATTACATACACAAACTTCAATGTATTTAATGGGGATTTTATATGACAGGCAGACACGCAGTACTGCACAACAGTTAAAGGAAGGAAAACGTTTACATGGTTCAATTGTTTTCTCCTAAAAAAAATGTAGAAAGAAAACGAAAAATCACAGTTGACATAGCAATATCTATCTGTGTGGCAAATGACTGCTTAGATGAAAGAACTAGAATATTTTAAAAGTGATAGTGTGCATAAAAATATGAACAGTGATAATGAGTGCATATTCTTCCTATTAGAAGTATACCTCTAATAGGAATAGAAGTCTGCTGTGTTTTAGGCTAAAACATGATAAGAACTTTAATGACTGAGATAATAAAGTTTACAGTTGGGGGGAGATGTCAGGATGACAGAGACAACACAGATGAATGAGAGGAAAACTGTGCCAATTGCAACAGATTTGCTCAGTTAATTATTCTTCAATGACATTTTAACCTTATGTTTGGTATTTGTTATAAAATAAACACAGCCCTGCTGTAAATCCACCAAGAAAAACTGAAAACTGAAAGTCTGGGCAAGACATTAATTGTACTTGCAGCCAAGAGTGCAACTGTGACACAGAAGGAGCTGTAGGGATCCACATCTCAGGTGGATCCAGAATCCTTTCTCTTCTGCAGTGTTTGACAATTATTTACTGAATCAAAAATTCTAAGTGAATCGCTACACTGACAAATGCTGCCATTGGAGGCACTCTACAAGGGTTTTGTACAGATTGGTGAAATATGAAATGTCCTGGTATGAAATAACTTTGTTCTGGTTCTTCCCACCTCGAGTGAAACAACAAAAGTCTGTGTTGCTGTGGAGTATGTGCAGGCCTTAACATATGGCATAAGCTTGAACATGCCTTTTTCACAGTGAAAAATGGCAGTAGCAGCATTATGCTATGGGTATGGTGTTGTTTTACAGGAACAAGAAAGCTGATCAGAGGCAAACTTAGATGGAGCTAAATACAAAAGACTGCAAAAATTCTGTGATCTGTTCGAGATAACTTACAGCAAGTCTGCAACTATAAATATACAGAAATAGCTAAAGTGGGATGGTCTTGATCAAAGTATAATCACACTTTAAAACAGAAAAGTGAGGGAGTGCTACAGTGGCAGAGGGGTAAAGCACAACCCATGTTTAGAGGCCTGATGACCCTGGCCACGTATCCTCCCTCTCTCATTACCCACTTTCCTTTCTGACCATTCTCAAACAATGTCCGCTAGGGCCAATAAAGCCTTTTAAAAGCAGCTCAGTCATAGTCCAGACCTAAATCCAATTAAGAATCTGTGAGGATGACACTGATGTTTACAGATTATATCCATCTGATCTGCCATATCCATAAGCTATTTTGGTTGTGAAAATATTTCATCCCCCACACGTGCAACTCTGGTTGAGACACACCCAAAACGACTTGCAGCTGTAACTGCAATTCCTATTAGTTTAAAATTTTTGAAAACCATCTATTATTTTAGTTCAACTTTACATAGAACAGAATGCTTAAGGGGTATAAATACTCTAGCACTGCATGCAGTAAAGCTGGGCTCTTTGAAGGGGAGAGGAGGGCACGGTTGGCAGCTTTACCCAGCTGTTAATCCAAACATGCCCCCAGCGCACTTCACAGAGGGCTGCAGTCATAGAGCAGAAAAACTCCAGTAGGATGACAGCAACAATTTGCTCCTTTTACTTAATATTTCAAACTACTCTTTGGTCCAATTAAATAGCAAATGTACAAGTCATTAAAAGGTGCTTGTGAGAATTAATTTAATGATAATGAGAATAAGTTAGCTGTTACCAAAGGCATTAAAAACACCAAAAACCCACATCAAATTAATTTTAGCTAAGAAATTAATTGTAGCTCCGCAAAAAGTTTGTTACAATGAGAAATGCTGAAGCAATGCTAATTAAAATCTTTTCATTAGGCAGTGCCTAATGTAAAAAATAAATAAATAATTGGTTTACATATACATAACACCGTGTCATCAAATGCACACGTCCGCAACAGCTGAACAAATATTAAACTCTTCAAAGAGAACAGTCTGCTTGAAAGTATGTCAAAGTATCACCATTTTCACCAAGCGCCCCAGAAATAGCAGCCAAGTCGGTGATTCACCTTTGACATGATTTGGGATTTAAATGAAAAAAGAAAAAAAAAAAAAGTCTCCATAAAAAAAAAAAAGGCGTCTGCCTTTAGAAGATTTGGGTCAGGCTCATCAAACATAATAAGCGGCACACTAATCACATGAGAGGCAGTGTGCGGAAGCCTCACAGCTGTATGCAATTGTTCCAATCGAAGGAGAGTGAACGAGCTCCCATTAGCTGGAGAACATGTTCAAGCAGTTACAAAAGCCCCGGAGAAATCTCAGCTGCGATCTGTTTATGCTCAATAATGCTTATGCTAATTTATATTTGTTGCTGTACTTCACGTTGTGGGATGGTTTTCTAACCAGAAAGTGCAACCATATAGCTGTACAGAACTGTTGTCAAAGTAAAATGTAGATTGATTTGAGGATGGGCAAAAAAGAAAAGAAAAACGAGCATGCAGCAGTGTGATGGGAAACAATGCTTTTCGGGTGACCGTGTTTGACGATGATCATGTTTTGGAAGAAGCGCATTTGACAAATCAAATGAGTTTCACATCATATGTAACTGTGCACCTTTGTGGCTGAGTCGTCTTAAAGGTGTCTGTGGGCGAGCGCGCTGCCCTAATGGATCTTAATGGGTTTTATGGTGCGCTGCAGGCTTCTAATGGGGTAGTATGTCTGATGGGGATGCAGCCCTCACTCCACCCCCACCCAGGGGACTCTGTCTAGGTTCCTAATGTGACCTGAAGAGAATAATACATAATGTTCTGCTGTTTGCATAAGTAATTGCTAAAAAATAATAAAGACTACAAATAAAATTTTTTGGAAGGGTTCAAAAGTGGAGGGTGGGGGTGAGTGGAGTTAGAATATGTTTGAGTAAAAGAAGCCCAGGGGTTAAACCAGTGGGGAAAGAAATGGCATATTATTGAGGGACACTTTGGTGCTAAGCTGCTTATTGATAAAAGCACTAATCTGCCTGGCAGAAGGTAAGGAGGCAGGGTGGTGTGGTGATATAATATCTTAGCTACACGCAATATCATCAGGAACCTGAGCCTCCACACAGCCTTGCCTAAAGGAGTTATTTTATTTCATTTTATTTTATTTTTACATAAAAGGTGGGAATGGCCGGCTTGCTGGAAGCATTGAGCCTGAGGAAAAAGTCGGAGCAGATGATTGTGTAAACCGTCGGCTTTTCATCGGACATTTCATCAGACGTGATCAATAGGCAGAGACCGTTGTCTCTTTAATATGTGTATGGATCACTTGCATCACTTTAATTATTTTCCGTCTACATGAAAGAGAAAGTCAGCGCGGCTGAGCATTTTGATGACATTAAGAGTGCTCATGGTTGGCAGCCCCTCGACACGCAGAATGAAGCAATTTTCATTTCTCTTGAAGAATTTAGTCAAACCTCTCTTTTTATGATCCAATATACCTGAATTCAGCCAGAAAGTCACACTAATTTGTGGGTAAATGCTTTTCAGTGTGTTGCAGAGAAATCATACAACTTATAGCCTTCAACAAGTACTTCAGATAATTCTGACTGGATATTTGACCACTCTTTCTCTACAATAGTAAAGCTCAGATTTATTTTGGGGGTTTTTTTGGCTTCCTGGTATGGACCAGACTTTCACACACAGTTCACAAGCCTTCAGTAAAAATTCAAAATCATGTTTTTTGTTGTTTTTTTTTCATTCCAAAACTATTGTTGACTATTTTGACCACAATGAAAAGAAGATTGTTTGTAGAAGTTTAGGTGAGGCTTCCAGAACAATTCAACAACTGCCAAGTTTGACATTCAAAGTATTATGCTGACAGGTTGTTTCTTTCCTAGTGCAACAATGGAGGACTACAGTGGACACACACCTATTTGTTATTCGGTATTCGCAGATTCGCCAGCCTGTAGATTGTTCTGTGGAATGTCATTTTGAATGTTTTGCTGAAAATTTGCCTATTTGCAGGGTTTGCTTGTTTATCTTTTTTTTTACAAAGCATATTTAAAATATTTGAACAAAAAATGCAGGTTGGGAAGGTGAAATACCGAGCTGCAATGCTTCTTCACACAATTGGCTGGAGTTTGAAAAGCAGCCAATCGGTGCCATTTGTTTTCCTTGACACTGATTGGTTGTAACCCCAAGAGTGGAGAGAAGGAAGGCAAAGGATGTTAACTCCATAATTGGTGCTAAGACAGTTTCCGCAGTGCATATTAATGCATCTAGATATATTTTGCTTTTAACTATTACAATATGCAGTTATAGACCACTTTAGAGGTATTTTCAAGTATTTGCATGTTTTAACTATTTGCAGGTGACTGTGGTTCTTAATAAAAAGGGGTGGCACACTGCTGTCTTGACTTGTTTAGCTTTATAAATATTCAATAATTGCATCCTTGCCAGATAATCATTCAATTCTATTTAGCAAGAAGCATGTGGTTTCCATACAACTCGATAAAGGCTATTTAATCAAATTAAATACAGGTTATGTGTGTGTATGTATGTATTTGGGCTTCCTTGTGAACAAGATGAAATTCAACATTATAAAAAAAATAAATTGTAGGTTTAAAAAAAAAAAAACTACATGAAAGCATGCTTTTTCCACAAAAAACAATTAAATTAATCTTTAAAAGCCCTACATTATTGTCACATTTCTGCTTATCAGTAATTTATGTTAACTTCTAATGTAGATGACAAGGCTTTTTATAACAAATATTCAAAATGTAATGTCCGTGATGTATATGTGTGATTTTCATCAGCTACGAGGTGAAGACATTTATCCTGGTGAGATGTCATTCCGCTGCTGAAATGTTAATCACGTTGTCGTGTTTCATCATTCCTCGGCTATGACTCCAGCAAATCCAGTTTAAACAACAGGCAAACTGGAAGTAACAAGTGTCACATCGTGTTAGCATACAACACTGGCACATCCTCCAATTCTTGTAAAAGCTTGCTTTAAAAAAAAAATAAAAAAAAACAGAATACAGAAAGAAAAACACCTTTCGCCCCGCTGCAGAGAACAGTGTGATGGATTTTAGGTAGCGGCATAATAACTGCAAAAGAAAAGATTACCTATTTCACACGCTGAAAAGCTTAAAACTCTTATTGAGTAAATGTTTGTTTTTTGTTTTTTTTCCATTATCCACAACTGTCAATTGTTTACCAAGGCCAGCTGATCCCAAAGGACCAACTGTGATCATTCGGTTTAAGAGTGAGGCACAAATGAAATCAATGGGTACATCCTAGTTCAGCACACCGCTCCTTCATTAGAGAGGCTTGTTGATTGAAGACGTCCACATTTGTTCAAGCTCCTTTCCTTTCTCTGTTTTGATCATTTCCCCATCTAAAGGGTTTCATCAGTAACATTTAGAATCTATGCCAAGGGTCTCAAACTCTAGTTCTTAAGGGGCGGTGTCCTTCATTCTTAAGATGTGTCCCTGATCTATCATGCCTGAAACAAATGCTTGAATTAATTTGTCAGTATGCACAGCATGTACACCCTGATCTATGGCTTCTCTTTTAGCAAGTTTTTATTTTTCTTTTTGAATAATAATCTTATGAATAAACCAGGTTTCAATTTTAGGACAACTGCATAACTTAAACCAGAGATGCACTGATCAGACATCCAGTAACTAGTTCTGTTTTACTTGAGGTCTGAAGACCGTAACATTAGCTAATTTGTGTAAAGGTTGCTTTTAATTTAACCACTAAAACTAACAAATACTAAGAATACAAGTACAACCAGATATACTGATGGATAACAGAAATTAAAGGCATGACAAGTTTATTTCCCATTGAAACATCAAAGCTTGGTCCAACCTTTTCCCTGATTTTCACTGAAAAACTGTCAGAATCCTTAGAATTAAGCATGTTGGAACACAGTCAGGTTGCACTGAGAGCCACACTGTCTGGTGTAAAAGGCTGTTACTGAATGAAGAACACCGAGCTTGTATTGAAAAGAAAAAAATATTTCATACTCAATTACGCAGCACGTTTGCTGGGATTTTATGCTGTGAGAGAGTGCAAGAAGCTTTGCAGAAAACAGGAAGGCTAAATAAAGCATGATAAGGTGTTTTTGTTTATCATTTTGATGCACATAATGACTGGGACTTTATATGCTTCTTTGCTAACAGAAAGAACTTAACTTAGCCAACTGCTCATAAAAGATTGCAAAGAAACTTAGTGATCATTTAAAACAAAAATTAACAATTTAACTTAGGATTTATTTGAAAATATTTTAAAGCCCTGTTTTTATTACTCCCTCCACCCCCCTGCACACACACAGCATGATATTGCATCCACTCCAAAAGTAAATAATTAATACTGCACACAGCACAGAAGCTATAACTAAATATTTTTAATCAGTTTGCTATGCTTTATATTTCTATAACAGAAGATGCAATTTAATAACACAGCTGATGCTCAAAAACAAAACAAAACAAAAAAAATGATCTGAAATCAACCGCAGAGGTCCATCTATAGTTTTCATTAAGATTGAATACACATCATAAAATATGATTCAATGCTTTTAAAATTGAGACTTTTCAATTTTGATTCATTTATTGAGCAGAAGAAAACTTTTGTCTATTCAGGGTTTGAACTACACAACATAAGCTAATTTTGATCACACATTGATCAAAATTAGCTTATTTTGATCAATAAAAAAAAAATTGACTTGTTTTAAGCTCTTGACATAATTTGGTGAAATGAGATGTAAATAAGCAATAAGTATTGTTTATGTCTAACCATAAGCACTGCTGTAATTTTATCCTATTAAAATAGTTTTGTTTTTTTTACTCTATCAAAAGCGCAAAACATTTTCCATGTAAAAGATGAATAATTTGATTATTGCGTTAAGAGATGCTGAGCAAGACTGTGTGGGGAATGTTTATTTCTAAACAGAAACTATAACCCGAGTTCTAACAATGTGGGGCGGGGGGGGCATTTTCTGCTTTTTTGAGTACACAAATTGAGTATTTTGTGCTCAAAATACCCAATTTGAACTTGTCATTATAGTACATCACATTATTTAAACATGCTTTTCATACAAACCTGCCAGCTTTCTGCATTAGAGGCACTCTGTATGTACACCAGGACTGTCTTACTTACATCCTAATCCATGGATTCTGACTTTCAACCAACTAAACCCCACAGTAAGCCAGGCATTCCATTGGACTCGTTGTGTAAAGCCAGAATTATGAGCATTATTTAGATGAGCATCTTCTGCATTAAGTAGACTTACAGTCCAAATTAAAGAAACAGCCTCCCTCCAAGTTTTGACACTTGATTAGCCTTTAAATAATGAACACATCCTGGAACATGGCAATCTTTTAGGAGTGTACAAGGAACCGACAGCGACACACAGATCTCGCTGCTACTGCCAAGAACTTGTAATTGTGTTGAGTGTAGCAGGTGATGTATGCATACAGCACTTCTGCATAAACCTTGATTATTGAGCCGTGCCATCTTTTATAATGTGCCGAGCCAGACTGCGAAGCTGACATCCATCTCCGTCTACTGTATCTCAAGGTAACGCACACACACCTCCTCTATCCTGGCATGATAGCCTACTTCAAAGGATATCTGCAGATGTTATGTGAATAATATTGGCCTCTCTTTCCACCTGCTTGGCACAATTTTTAACAGCAATGAACAGTTACAAGGATGAAGATACAAATGGGTGGAGTCCAAGGATGTAAGACAACAGCTTGCTATTTTTACCCGCTGATATGATTACTTAACCAGTGAAAATGCAGAGATCATTCATATGATCAGTTTCGTGTGCCTGGAATAATCTTGGTGCTATAATTTCACTGACTTGCCAATTTGGGAAAATGTCTCGCAGAATAGGAACGATTTTAATTTATTTAGTAACCACTAAAGCTGAACTTTTCCTCCCACCTAACACGCTTTACAGAAATTCAGCACCTATCGGTTTTTGGATGAGATGTGGCTGTTTCAGTCTCGCTTCGGGTGCTGTGATGTTGACTGACTATTTCTGTCAGCAAGCTAAATAACTTAAAAGATGCCTTCTTGTCTGCTCTGGACTTACACAGGCTTGGCTGCGGGAAACACACAGCAGCGGATCCAGCTGGAAGGTCAAGGACGAACTTTGATTCGAAGGAAGACTTGAAGAAAGTGAGTCAGGAAATCTCCCACAGGCAACCTAAATACAGTATAGGCTGCATGCCGAATTACTGCATGACTTTAAGTGTGGCTTACTAACTTCGTTACAACTGCAGATTTTCTATAACTAATATCAAAACCCTAGGAAAAAAAAGAACATCCCCAGAGCACATGGGGATTTGATGAACGTACTGGTATGCTTGTCTCATGTTTTGACTTTGCTACACCCCAACCATGGAAATTCAAATTAAATAAAAATAATATTATTACTATATTTTCTCAGTTTCTTGAGACTTGTGGATCAGCTTTTAACATTAAGCTGGTACCAGATTTAAAGGTATTATGCACAAATGCTGTATTCAGTTTCCAACAACGGAGAGTAAACTTTAACTAGAGCATCCTTCGTGCTTAAAGCTGCGGCATGTAACTTTTATAAAAAAAAATAAATAAATAAATAAAAATTTATATTAGTTGAAATTGTCCCTATGTCGTGACAATATGGTATGAAACAGATATTCTGTGAAAAAAAAATCAAGCCCTTCTGCCTTGTCCCAGTGCTAACTAGAACAAACCAATCATAGCCAGAACGATAGTTTTAGAGATGTCAATCATGCCTGTGTACGCGGAATTCATTAAGACATGCTTAACTAGTAAACCATGACTTTTTAATGCGTGAATAAGAGTTTCATAAATATCCAATTTCTACTGATCACTTCAAAATGGGAAAGATAAGAGAATATACCAAAAGAGTTGATCTTTGTAAGCCGGAAAATAGACTGCAACTTGCCCAGCTATAGAACATCATTTCCAATGTAGAAAATATTTAATGCTGTTTGGCTGCTTTCCTGAAGCCCAGGAAATGCATGGCGTCATGAACTATTTTAAATACCAGTACATTTTAAGGAAAAAGTATGGCAGTCTTTGCCGAAAAATTGAAAATGTATCAACACTACTTTTTCAGAAGGATCACCAGAGAAAAATTTACATTTTTCCAAAGCCATTTCAGTTCAATGATCCCAATTATTGTAGAAAACCTCTTTAGCTTCGGTGAGCTAAAGAGAAGAAAGCAAAAGAGAGAACCCAGGACTCTGAATGATTGATTTAATTATGGTAAGAGGAAGACATTCACCTCCCCATGTGCTACAAACTGAAGAAATATGAATAAATCTAGGAGTAGTCTTTAAAGAAAATATTGTTTGCATGATGTGTAATTATTTTCTCACTGAATTCAAACTAGGTTTTTCAGTGTGAGATTATACTACTGCAATGTTATTTTAAACTTCATCATTAAAGGAGCAAATAAATCCAGGGAGCACTGAATATTACAGAAAAATACTGCAGCAAAACCAACTGAAATTCAGTTCAGATATGAATAACAAATATTTGAATGTCTTAGATTGTTCCGTTCTGTTATTTTCTTTTAAATTAAAATTCACCTGCACTGGATGGGCTTGAAAAAATACTAATTGCAATCTTTCTATAAACCTTTTATTGGTATGAGCTGGCTTTTAAACCATTTATGACTGTCTGAAATGTTCTCGTTATGAAGAAACATGAAATGTTTTTCCTACCACTTGTGCAATTTCTTGACAAATAAACAAAGAGAGGATTGTTTTTTTTGTTTTGTTTTTTTCTTCCCTGCTGTTAAATATCCGCAAATCATTTTTAGGATGCATGAAGAATGTTTCGGGGAAGCCTTAATGTAATTACTGTCTGCCGGGGAAAGTTGCCAGTTGAGTCTTTGTGTTCACCCATCCTAAACAAAACAAAATTAAAAGCATACAATGTTTAAATGCAAGACTCTGGCACAAAATAATGAAAGAGCTCTGGGGTTGTTGGATTCACTTTTTTTTTTTTTTTTTTAATGGGAAACAAAGTGAGACAGCAGCAAGGGAGCAGCTCAAACACTAACAGCCCACAAGACCTGAGAAGCTCAGTGCTGCACTGCGTTACATTTAGCATTTTCTGTTATCCAGCACATGACTGGCGACTGACACTAAGCCCATTGTTGCACTGACAATTTGCATTATCTATTTCTTTCTCTGGTTGTCTAGAGAATACTTGTTGCCAAGATCTTGTCAAAATTACACTGTATTTGACTCCCAAATGCATCTACATATTCGAGTCTTCAATCATCTCCTCAGCTTCACGCGCAGATTTATGCAGTGTTTGTACCTCTTAGCTTTTCATTTTTTTGTCACGTTACAAAAACAAACTTCAACGTGTTTTATTGAGATGTCTTGCAATAAGCGAGTGGAATGAAAACGGTGGTGGATTATTATTATCTCCACGCGTTGGCCAAAATATTCAGTTTTGACAATCTGACTGGAGCGGAGCATCTTCTTCATGTTTGCTGTGTGTCATACATGCCTTTAAACAGGATCTTCCATGGCTTTGTTACAGCAATTGCTTTCATCAGACCACTTTTTCATATGAGGTGGATCTGTGTAGTTCATGACCAACAGCTGTGGTCTCAGCAGACTACTTACTACTTCTTAGGTGACAGGAAAGGCCTAGGCCTTTAAAGGCCTTTAAAGGCTAACCCTTTAAATAAGCTTATTTAAAGGAAGACAGAAACCTATTGGCAGTTGTGTCATATTGTTTCCATTTTCAAAAGATGAACTGAGAAATGTTGGATTTTAGACACTGGATACTAAAATCCAACATTTGGGGACTCAGAGTAAAGAGAGCTGATGTGAATAGAACACTAATATATTTTTTGTTTTATTCGCCAGCTATGATTATAATCAGCTGTTCCTTTTCTTTCAGTTTGCCAAAACACATGAGTATCTGTAGGTTTACTCATTTAAATCCCACAGACACAAATTTAAATTTGTGCTTGTACAATGTGAAAAGGTCGGTACTTTTGTAAGGCATTAAATCTACTGAAGCAAGACCTTTCTGTCCTATTTATCTCCACACAGTCCTTTTTTTACTCTCTCCAATTTGCCTGGCGTTGTTTGTCATTCACCCTCTTGCCAACGTCTGCCCCTCACTGCATCTCACCTAACCCTATCACCTGTCTGCCGGGCCGATCCTCATCATCAATTAGTCCGAGCTTTTGTAGAGGGCAGCTCACTGCCAGGCTTTGTTGCTTTTCTGCGGGCCAGTCCTCTTGTTATATATTTGTCTGTGACAGTGCCTGCCCAGCATCTCTTTGGCTGACGCACCTGTTATCTATGTGTCAGCATCTCTCCTGACTACCACTTTTTTTTTGTTTGTCTTTTGCCAGGTGGCCTGTCTGTAGCCCCTGTCTTTGCTGTATTCCTGAAGAGTCCCCTCACCCCATTTCTTTTTTTTTAAAGGACTGCAAGACTGGAATTATTCCAACACCCAAGCTTCTAGTGACAGTTACCTGCGAGCCTAAAGTGTGATTTGGACGTTACTAAAGGAGCAAGTGGAACCTGGTATTTATGGAAGCTCGTGGGAGGAAAGCAAAATGATGTAAGAGACGCCACAAGGCAAACACGTCTCCTGTGTACATTATTTTAAACCTTCATGTTATGTGCTTTCTTCAGTAGTAGATTCCAAGTAAAAAAAAAAATTTAAAAAAAAAAGTGACTCAGATCTATGAAGGGCTTTCTCCTTGAAATCTACTCATGCCATCTTTGGGACTGTGTTTGATCTAGCCGTGCCCTGCAGGCTGGATCAAAGAAAAGCACATCTACTGCTCGTAACGCAGCATTCCAGAATCCATTTCAATGTCGCAAACAAATGATTGTGAGTCCGTGGTATGCCTCTCCTGCCTCATATAAGACGGTATTTTAAATGTGCAGTCATATTCATACTCTTTTAGAGGAGGCTTGCTTCTCAGATAAAAAAAAAAAGTATTTTAAATATATTAACATACTTAAGCAACGTGCAATGCAGCAGATCAGCTAACACCACCCAGATGCAAATGAGTGCCATATATACAAATTAGATGTAAGCTAGAATGTGGAAGCAAAAAAAAAAAAAAAAAAGATTAAATCTATATGATTGCAACAATAGAGTACTAATTACTTTTACAATGTATGCTTACAGCAGAACCTTGGTGATGTACTGCCGGTGATAAAACTCCATCCTGCATTGATTTCTGATGTGGCAGTTAAAACTAAGACCTAACATTATATTTCTTCTAATAAAAGAGACTCTCAGTACACCACTGTGCCCTTCTACAGCAATTTGTTTTCAATAAAAATAAAAAAATGAATTTGTGCATTCTTTGTGTAAGCGTTATGAAAAATTATGACAAATACACCTTTTTATCATCTATATATTTTTGCAATATGCCATGTTTCTTTAGTTCATCTGCTAGAAGGAATATATGGCAGCAAAAAAGGACAGAGTATTAAGCAGTGGTAAGGGAGGTTTGAGATGGGTCTGTAGTTATCAGCATTGTATAAATAATAAGTAAATAATTAAAATACAATTAGCCATATAAATAATGTATAATACAAACCTACATATTGACCCTTGGAATGGAGTGCACTTGGTAATCTAAAATGCATAGTGTGCACGCAAGCATTTGAGAACAATGTAAAGATGTGAAATGGCAGCAGTATTGGAGGCTAAAACAATGCAGAACTATTTTTCAATCTAATGTAGTGCCAGTGCAATGCACTGAATCACTCTTTGCCACCAGTAAGCAAAACATACAACACAGACAGGGTAAAATTACTCCAGCATTACCTCACTTTCATTCCAGCTTCCCCTTTTCTGGGTAATCAGCTCAGGCAAATATGTGCAGTGCAAAGACCTGTGAATGTGCGAGTGTCTGCATGCAAATGCATGGTGCGTGTGTGTGCACGAGTCTCATCTGAGGAAAAAATACCAGAAGGCAGAGTGGAAACAGAGATAGGGAAAGATCGGGCGAATAAGTCGGCTGCCCTCTGTGCTTACCTGCGAATGTGGATGGCATATCGTCAATGACTTTCTGGGTTCCGCTGGTCTTGAGTGCAAGTTAGAGTGAATAATGTGTCACATTCTTGTAGAACAAGTGCAAATTTTGCCTCTGGCTTTGTCTGAAATACACCTCTGCTGACTTCAAACAGCTGTATTGAAGTAAATTGGGCTAATCCCAGCTCAAAGGGATGCCTAAAGTTCACAAAGTGTGGGCTCTGCTTAACAAAGAAGCAGGTTAATTAAGACTCACACTGACTCATTCTGCCCGATTCCTGGCTCAAAGAACCCACTGCACTGGCTTAAGGTAACCACAAACAGGAATGGAAATGAACGAATAGCCCCAAGGAAGACCACACTTATTCATTGTGGATGAATAAAACATTTTCAATCGTGTGTCTGTTAGTGTGTGTGTATACGGAGAGACTTCATTGCACATTTTCACGGAGACGTGATTGCTGTGCAACGCACAAACTTTGGCACTTCACACTTTTGTTCAAATGCAGAATTCTCATTAAATGTGGTGTGAAATAAAAGGTGTCAGCTCTCGGACCCAAAAGGGCTAATTATCAGCTCTAATGGCTAGAGTCACCGGTTTCTTGAGCAACCATCATGCAATATCACACATTCAAAGGTGATGAGGGGTAAACAAGCACAATGCGCATTTCTAAAACTCTTTTCCTTGTGCCGATATCGCTACTCACTATGATTTCTACATGTTATGAATTATGATGGTGCTTAATTTTTAAGCTACTATCACTGTTGGATGCAAGCAGACACTAAATACTGTCAGTTAAACAAACATTGTGCTAATTGTGATATTTTGTTTTTAAGGACTTGGTGACATTTAAACTTATGTAGATTTTTTAAGTGGTATGAAAATTTAATTTTATAGAGTGAGAAAGGGAGAGACATAACAAGTGCTAATATGTGCAGTTTTATTACTATTTCAGGGAAATCTGTGCAGTAACATGAGATATTAGCAGTATTTTGCGAAAATTCTTAGCTTTAAGAACTTCAGTCAATTTGTCAAAACCAAACAAAAAAAGCTGTTTAACAGAATTTGATCAGTGCTCCATAATCCAGAATATATATATATATATATATATATATATATATATATATATATATATAGTCTTTTATGCTTAAAATATTCTGATTTGAAAAAATAAAATAAAAAAATCTCTATTCTCTTTTAAACAGAACAAATGTTTCAAGTATGAAACTCTTTGTGCAGAATTTTGTAGATTAATTTTAATAGGCAACACAAAATGTACCTTCTGATATGAGTAAATTGAGCATAATATGGGCTTTGTTGAAAGCCTGCTGTCAGTTCTACGCAGACCTTGTTGTTTACTAACGCTATATCTGAAACAACTTACTCCAGCATGTTTTCTCTTATATAAAGAGGTCTTTGAATTGCAGTAATGGTTTAGTAAAAACTATTGGAGAGATTTTGATGCTGTAACTGTCTAAAAGCTTTGGCATACTTGATTCCAGTAAATAGCCCACATGACAACTCAGCAAATTGAAAAGTTACATGTGATAGGTTGCTGTTGCTTGTTTATTGTAAACAATGTACAATAATGTGAAATAGTTGCATAGCTACATTCATATTTCCGCTAATGTTCATCGGTTCAGAGGTTGTAAGCACAACATTTTCATATGTTTTTGCTGTTGTGCAGCTTTAATTTTAATTTTAAGTAAAATAGATTACTCCAAACCATTCTCACATTTGGAAGTAGAGTTATATCAATTAACACAAGTTGTCAGTTGCAACTGCCTAAAGTAGCAGCTTGTAAATTGACATTTTAAGCAACTACCTTTTACCCAGTGATAGTTAAACATTTAGTCATGAGTGATGATTTATTTATGCAAATAAAGCATGATCTGGATGTAACGCAAGGTAATTTTTCAATCATGGTAATAAAGGGGTAAATATTACCTTCCTGAGTCAACTTTGATTAGCTACACAGAACACAAATTGTCATGTGTTATACATTTATCCGGCGCAGGATATTTCCCAACATAATTATTCCTTTGAAATCCACACTTTCTGAAATGTGAATGTCTGCCCAAGCTTAATAACAAAATTGTGACACACACCTGAGAGCGGTTCAACTTGCCAAGACCGCAAGGAAAATTCCCAGTGTCCCGGCTTTAATTACAATATTGCCCAAACAGGTGCAGGTAAATGTGAAAGCAACCGTAAGGGCCTCTGCTGAGATTTAGGAAAGCTACAGCATTATTCTAAATGAGACTAGTCTTTTTTTTTCATGATTTTCTAAGCGATTGTGGGTTTTCAACTTTGATTATTTTCATTAAAGCATGTGTAATAGTTTAAATGCATATTTCTTAGTATTATTTTTATAACTTTTCAATGGTTTGAAAAATGTCCCCCACACAGATATTTGTAGTAATATTTTTATTACGCTCCATTTGCAAAGAGGCTTTAGCTCAGTAGGCAGAAAATGAGCTGTCCATGGTCCTGAATTGCATTGGTTCCAGACATATACAGTGCATGAAAGCCATTGATTACAGCCATGGTAAAAAAAAAAGAAAAAAGGTCTAGTCTAGTTTTATATTCTATTTCCTACTTTCATGAAGTCTGTTTATGTGCCTGATAATGTATTTATTGAAACAAATAATTCAATGAAAATGTTTTACGCCATTTATTTTACCATAAGGCTGTAGGTATACTGCACCCTGCAGCCTCATTTAGATGGAACTATGACTTTTGTATGACACTATGCTATACTCCAGAAAACACATTTCAAGAAATTTTTGCTTAAGTGGGTTAGTCTAAAGCAATTAGACGGTGAAAAATTCCTCCATGGAGTCTGACGAGATCAAATGTTTCAACATTTATGGCAGTACTACTTCCTAGTGTTCGGAAAGAAAACAAAGGGTTGCTTTTGCACATATAGCTGGCACATGCTTTGATAGTACTGTGATCTAATTAGGACATCTAACACATCTGTTGGGGCTTTGGCACCCTCAGCAAGCCTTTCTTGGCTATAAAGTATTTAAATATTCAGCCTCGGGCTGTTCTCGGAGCTAGTATTCAAAGGGGAGATGCAGCTCTTAGAATTTAGAAAATCCTCTGGGGAAAATAAAAAAAAATAATAATAATGCAAAACAATGGTAGTATATTTTGCTTTGTAAAAGGAAGACTGCACGTTTAAGTAAATGTGGATTTTTTTTTTTTTTTGGTATTCATATAAATTACCTGCAGCCTATTGTTTATATAGCCACCACATATTAGTCAGAACGCATTATGATATGAATGTTTTCACTTTAAAATATCTCATTATCGTGAATGATGTACATTATTACTGCTATGCCTGGGACCTCGTTCACACATTCTTAAGTAAACCATTATAAACAACTGATAAACAGTCATTAAGTCATTTGCTTAATAAGTCAGAAACATTATATCAATAATTAGAAAGATATACCAGTCTGATGAAAAGAAATAGCTCTACTTTCTTGCCAAATAGTGCAGTGAGCTTACAGAAAAGTGTAATCTATAACCAGTGTTGTAAAGATATCCATTCAAATAAGCATGTTTATCAGTGGAGTTCTTTTTTTCTCCTCCCTTTAAATGGCAGTCTAATTGGAATAGAATAAAAGACTTAAAAAAAAGACTTTTGGACAAGTTTTGCTTTCATCGTGAAAAGAGTTTTGACATTTCCCTTTCAAGGCAATGTCAAAGGTCTGTGTACATGTTTTCCCAAGCGTAAGTGTAGGTTTGGCTGTTATGCACATGTTTTCAAATCCCCCCACCTCACCCTGTCATTTTAAACCTATAACAAACTAAAGGCTAACACCTTAATGATCAGACCTGACAGATTATGAAGAGTTGCTTCTTGCCCCAGTTTTGCTCATACAGTACGGAACCTGCTGCAGGCAGTAAGTGCAGTTCTGACACATCATGCCCCGATCTGATGAAATTAAAATTTAACAATCTACATTTCTCCACCGCAGTGTAAAAGACACATTGTTTTTTTATGCCTGTTGTACACACCGAACGTAACTGATTGAATGAATATTTAAACGCTGCATTTTGCATTTACGGAAATTATCGTTGTCGAATATTAAAATTTTGTTTGATCTAAAACATTTAAGTGTGACAGAAATGCAAAGACATATAAAATCTGACTGGGAACAGATACCTAATTTAGAGCACTCTACATGAGACAATAGTGTTATAAAGTGGCAGATATGATTTTTAGTTTTGCAGTGTTATCCACTAAATTAAGCAACAACCCCCATCTGCTTACCCTATTTGAATTTTTATTTTTCTGTCCCTGCCTTGGTTCTGAAACTAGAATAAATTTGTCAAATCAAGAGTGTCAAAAATAAACACAAGAAGATCATTGGTCAATAGAAGAAAGTAAGTTGAATTGTGCAAAAGTGGACTAGTACCTATTACACTATCCATCATTTTTAATATGCTGTTTTACATCCCACTTAAGCTAGATAAATTTTTACCACCTTTAAAAAATGCTCAATATTCAATCATATGCTAATAAAGACAACATGTACAAAGGTACACACAAATGTCCATGTCACAGCTTTTATAAACCTGGTATGTAAATACAAATGCAACTACGAAACTGTACTCTGAGCTTTACAGGAAGAATGAAAGGATTTTCAGCTTCAAATGGATTTAGAGCTAATAAAGTTAAACTCAAATCCTTTTGTGTTCATAATCTGCAAGCAAACAAGCAGTCATTTTTAGACATTATGTCAAGAAATGAACTGTGCCTCAAACCCAGATGCCTGATCACATTTCAAATGAAAAGCCATTGTTGAGAGCAGCACAGTTAATTAACGCAAGGGCACGACTCTACATCTGTCACATCACTTGGCAGCGATTTTAATTATATATTTTGGTCAATCTGTTCTTCCTGATGTGAGAGGGTACGCCATACACGAGACAACATCTGCTGAGGTATGTCACATGAGCTCCAGCATCTGCCTGTGTTTTTTTTTTTTTTGGCGCCGACTGTCAATCACTTGAGCCATTCCTCATCCGTGTTTGTATTTATGAAGTTGAAAAACTTCATACGCAGCATTGTCAAGAGCTGAGAGCTTACAGCTGCGCCGCAGCCACAATTAGCGCTGCTCCAACTAAGCAGCGAGCCGACACACACAAGCCATTGAGATTGGCACTACACACAAAAAAAACAGACACACCCTGTGGCTTGCAGTCATTTTGGTCCCTTATGCTGTCCGTCAAGCAGACAGTGGTGACTCTTCTCCAAACTGACTCCACCTACCAAAAGGCTTGTGATCACCTAAACTGTCAGCAAGCATCTGCTGGAACCACCACCCAGTCAACTGTGAGGCTGGCATTGAAGATGTCTCCACAGAAAACGTGTCACCTGCACATGTTCAGAACTCAGTGTCGCGTTTTCGACTTCTATTTTTGCTAATTTTCTTCTTCTTGTTTTTCTTTTTTTTCATGTGGAAAACATTATCTCCAAAGCCTCAGAGAGTGTCAAACTGTTTTGTACCTGTGACACTGCGACGTGGGAAGCGCCTTGAAAGCTTGTGTCATCTTGTGTTGGGTGGAAACAAATCAGTGTCAAACATTTTCAAAAAATGGCCATCCTTTAAAAAAAAAAACACTGTGACAACATGAATACAACACTGTTAGATCTGGTTGTTGTGTGATTCTTAAATATATTGCTGGGTGTAGTTCAGAGATGTCAGTCATATTAGATTGCTAATTACACTCTATTTGCAACTGTGGTTGTTTATGCAAAAATACCCTATGTTATGCGATCTTTTGAAGCAAGGCATTTGAAGAAATATGAATCTCTTTTTTGTCTTCTTTTATCATATTGCAGCAAAGTTCAGTGATTTGTAAACTGGAAAAAAATGGATGCGTTCTAAAAGCTCCAGTAAGGTGTGTTAAATGGAAAGGATCAAGACATCTGAACATTTTACTGCATTATATACCCCATTATACCATTCGAGGACAATAGTTGCCTCCATAATCCCCATCATGCAGTGCAAACTCACATGTACTTGTCTGGTCCAACACACAACATTCACACAGTTGCAAATGACACAGAAACCTAAAGACACACTAGCTTTCCATCCCTAGACAGTACTTTTTTTTTTTTTTACTGTTTGTAATCCCCTCTGAGTCTATTAATATGTTCTGTTACCATGGCAATTTGAGTCTTGCCAAATGTTGTCGAGATAAGAGGAGATAAGAGCATACGGAGCTGGGAGATAAGAGCAAGTGACCTGTAGAGATCCAGAGCACTGGAGGTCGGGTGCAGGAGCGGAAGTAAGTAAAAGAAAAAAAATGGACCTCACCTGCTCAACTCCGCTGCCAGTCTGATGGAAAAACTAAATATGACAGGCCACTGCAGTCCTCTGGAGGTACAGTAAATGGACATATAGTCTCCATTTCCACTTTTGAACCCCCAAGGGAAAGTTACATGGGAGCAAGGTAGGATGTCCCTGCAGCTGATATCAAAGGAAACATTTTGACCGGCATGCGAACCCTGAATGGATACGCAGCTGTGGATGCAAAGAAACTGCAATGTACTGTGTGTTCTTACAAAACCAGTGCTAGCTTCTAAATCAAACTAAGCAACAGCAGCATGTCTGCTTGGTCAGACCAATGGACCAAGTTTCGATTCACGTTAATGAACCTCAGTCACTCATTATCCTATCGCCAGTTCACCACAATTCTCGCTAGCATGCCTCAAATCCTTTTGTTTGTCCATGTTGCTGCTTCTAACATATCAACCTCAACACACAATGTCCAGCTGCAGCCTTTTATGTTGCACTGATTAATATGTACAATATTTAAGAGAAAATCAATGCTGTTTACTTCATCTATCTGGGGTCATAACATTATGCCTAATCAGTGTTGAAGCATAATTGCTAAAACAAACCTCATTGCATTTATTCCACTGTCATGAGTAAGTTAGAACACATTTCATTTATCTATTCTAACTTATGTTGTACATTAGCTCTCTCATCAAATTACAACACTGAGACCTCAACTGACTAATATTGAGAAAAACTGGATTTTCTTTTTTTTGTTTTACTATTTATAGCCCAGTAATAAAATATGTGCCATTAACATATTACTTTCCTTTAAGTAAATCATAATAATTGACAGGAGTTTACATCCATGCACAAATCATTCACTGCTCCAATGCCCCACCGCGTTCCAGCTGACCTTACCTGTTTGTTGTTATACTTGGGTTGGCTGGTCTTGTAGCTGTAATCTGAGTACTGGTCTGAGCCGGTGGAGTTGTCATCTCCTCCCGTTCCAACGAAGGTGTTGGCTGCAGGGAGGTCCTGCACGGCCTGGTGCTTCTGAGAAGCTGAGGGGGATTGGGCTTGCAGTTGGATAGAAGGTAAGGGAGAGTTGGATCGGTAATGCCTACCAATGTCAGGGCTTCCTGGGGAATATGTTAAGGGCAGGTGTATGCGGGGACTGTCGTTTACTCCATCAAGATTAAACTTTAGACTCTTTTGTAGGCTGACCTCCTCATCTTCCCCAAGGGGCTTTGGGGACTTCTGTGGCTTGCCTTTTCGCCCTCGTTTGCCTTTGGTGTTTTTTGGTGCTTGCTTGGGAGCATATAGGTCTTTTGTTTCTTTTTTACCCGCTTGATAGCCGCTCTTTGTTTCTCTCTGGATGCGGTGGCGAATAAACACCACCACCAAGATCAACATCACAACTCCCGCCACACCGGCAAGGCTACCAAACAAAATATTACTGCGATGGGCAGCGAAACCACTGTCAGGATCACCGGCAATGTCCCTGTCTAGTGGAGTGTAAAGACTGTGCCCAACTAAGGCTTCCACTAAGCTGACATTTGAAATTGTTTCATTGACATAGATGTGAACCAGAGCAGTTGCATGACGTGGAGGCTTTCCCCTGTCACTCACCCGTACTACTAAACGATGCAGCCCCCCATGTTTGCGGGTCATCTCCTTTGCCAGAGTGATCTCTCCAGTAGTGGGGGAGATGCGGAATAATTGGTAAGGATTTCCTCCAGCAATATTGAAGACTAACTCTGCATTGGGCCCACTGTCCAGGTCTTCAGCCTCCACCACCTCAACATGGCTGTCTGGAGATGCGAGAGGTGATAAGCGCCTGAAGGAAGAGTTGGAGGGTTTGGTGATGACAGGGTCATTGTCATTTTCGTCGAGTACATTGATAGTGACACCAACATAGGATGACTTGGGTGGTTCTCCCCCATCCACTGCCTTTAGACGGAAAGTGTAGCTGCTTTCTTTTTCTCTGTCAAAAGAGATGCTTGAGAGAATTGTACCTGTTCCATTCTGAACTACAAACTTCCCTCCATCGGGTTCTACGGAGAGGTGAACTCGGGCATTCTCACCTTTGTCCATATCTTGAACTGTTACCATGCCCACAGGACTTAGGGGAGGCATGTTTTCCAGTACTGAAAAGCTGTACCCACTAAGCATGAACTTTGGTTCATTGTCATTGCGGTCAAGAACTTTTACCACAACTGTTGCTGTTCCTTTATGGACAGGTGAACCTTTGTCTGCAGCTGTGACCCGAAACTCATACCGCTCTTTATGTTCACGATCCAGCGGGCTTCGAGCTCTTACTTCACCTGAGTTTGGGTCAATCTCAAACAAACCTTTGATGGTTGAATCTGCAACAATATCGTACAGGAGTTGGGCATTAGTGCCACTGTCAGCATCTGTAGCAGTGACATCCAAAATCCTCTCCTCGGGTTGGTTTTCTTCAGCAAAGTCAACTTCAAACAGTGTTGGGGAAAATATTGGAGAGTTGTCGTTCACATCAGTCACCTGAACTTTTAGGGAGTTTGTACTGGACAGTGCTGGGTTTCCAGAGTCCACTGCGACAATTTCTACTCTGTAATCTCTGACTCTTTCAAAGTCAAGCGGTGTGGTTGTCTGAAGAAAATATTTTCTTTTGTTGTCAGTGGGAGAGTCGCTGGCAGGACGAAGCTGAAAGGGCACATCTCCCGCTACCACGCATGT
The DNA here is from genome assembly GCA_903066825.1 of Alfaro cultratus. Taxonomy (NCBI): domain Eukaryota; kingdom Metazoa; phylum Chordata; class Actinopteri; order Cyprinodontiformes; family Poeciliidae; genus Alfaro; species Alfaro cultratus. Next base: position 35,061 of record CAEFZX010020172.1, read on the forward strand.
GACAACAGCGTTCTCTCCCTCATCTTTGTCAGACACTTGCACCAAAGCAACAGCTGTCCCCACTGGCATGTCCTCCGAAATATTGGCCACTCCGTCACTGTGAGTCACCAGACCAATTCCACGAATCTCCACAGCAGGAGCATTGTCATTTTGATCAGTCACTTCAATCGTTACAAACGTCTTAGAGCTCTTAGGTTGAGGACCCTTATCCCTTGCCACCACATAGAAAGACAAGCTGCTGATTTCCTCCCTGTCCAGTGGTCCCTTCACATAGATAATGCCAGTAGACCGATCAATTCGTAAGAGTCTTGGTACTGGGTCCACTGCTTGGTGAATGGTGTATTCAATTTCTCCATTAGGGCCCATATCAGAGTCATTTGCTCTGACCTGCAATCAAAACAGAAGTCATGGTTAAAAGCCTGGACAACATGCATCAAATCGGGGTCAAATCTGAAAGGAAACCTGGATGATTTTTTTGTTTGTTTGTTTTTTCACTAAAAATGTATGATCACAAAACTGAATGAATAGATCAAGGTGAGCGTGAAAACTACGAAACACACCACGTACATTTCTTTATGGCCTTTCTACTTTGATCTTGTTGTGTCACTGCATCTATTTTGTGTCTTTGTTTTTTTTACAAATTAATAGGAAAACATATGGTATCATATTAATAAAACAATTCCCTTTATGACAGTCAGTGAAGATTTCACAGCAATATGTTCAGAGAAAGCTGCACAGAACATCTTACGCCTACATCAAGACGCTGCGTTGCTGTTATTTCAGGATTTTTTTTTATAGGAAAACAGCAGCACAGCAAGCAGTGAGCAGCTTAATTACCTATAAAACCATACTGTTCTAAAGTTGTGTTGCATACTGTATAGTGGAATTAATAAAAGCGTTACATGATGGTATTAAAGCTTATATAAAAGACTATCAGAAAAAGAGTCACAATTAATTTAGAGTACATCCCAAATTCCAAAAAAGTTAAAGGATTTACAAAAAAACTCAGAAATCACACAATGGACATAATAAAATGTTCAAATATTTAAACTAAAATATACATTATTTGAGGGGGGGAAAAGTATTTTTGAAATTTGAAGTCAGCGACATTTAGACTGTAAACCACCCCCTCTTCATTTCAACATCTCCCATTAAAAGTTGAAACTAGTTGCTAGAGATTTTAAAGGTGAATGACTTTTCCTATTCTTTCCTTGTGAAAGAATGGGGAAAAAAGAGGAGTGCCATAGCTAGAGTCCCTGAGATGTCATATCACTGCAAAATTTGTCGTTCACTAGCTTTTTGCTTTCTTTTCCCTTAGCAACCAATGCATCGCAGGAGCCTTCTTATGTGACTTCCTTGATACTGCTGGCTGTCTAAATGACTGTGTCTTCTAAGAAACATTGGACTCAAACCAAAGTAAGGCCTGCTGTCGGAGTAACTGGTGATTGCAGAGTGCCCAAAAATTAGACTAGCCACCTGAAAATGGCTGCAGAACAAATCTGAGAATATATTCTCCAAGATGAGTCAGATCTCTGATTACGCCAAGGTATAGCTCTATTTTAAATAACTTAAATATGGTTTATTTTATTTTGTTTTCATTGTTTTATTGTAATATCAAATGTTAACATTTACTGTTCAAAATATAAATTGTTCCAAAAACTGAGCCAATTACCAGATGCTGTCAGTGCAAGCTGAAGACTGGTGAAGAGTAACTTTGCTCCTCTGTGAGCTTATTAGTGAGATTATTCTAATTGTTCTGTGTTTTGATTTCCTTTCCTTTTATTAGCACAAAAATATATGACTGCAAAGTCCTTAGAAACTGCTTAAGACACAGTTTCTTTTCTTAGCTGCTAATGTTAAAGGCCTAATGCTACTAATGCTAAAACCCTGCCAAAGCTAAATCTATCATTAGTTCGACTATGTTACAACACTCTTCTTTTCACACTGTAATTGGCTGTAGCATGCTGCCAGCACTCACAATTGTATTTTTTTTGTGGTACATAAAGGTACAAGCAAGATTTAGAAAATCATTTATTCAAAATGTTATTGATTTCTAATTTAGTAAATAATTATTGAGCCATGATTTCAAAAAAAAAAAAAAAAACTATGAGAGCTGGTGGTTTGAGCAGATACAAATCTTTCTTTGCTAGTTTTAAAGCTGATTTGGTCTAATTCCCAAATGCCTAAATTACTATCAGCTTTTATTTGTTGGTGTTACTCTATGAACATAATAATGGCAAAATGTATAATATCTTGATCCATACACCTATGAAAACAACTATAACTAAATTTAGCTGGTGTTCATTTGGTATCTTGCTTCAGTCTATGCATTAGTGTTAAAATGAATATAAAGCAGAAATGTATGGACGGCTTTATTATAATTTTAAGAAACAAAATATTTTCTATAAATTTATGCTTTAAATAAGTATTTAATCACAGCATTTACTTTTGATCAAAAGGTTTGTATGAAATTAATTAAGTTATATAAAAATCTTATACTGACCCATTGCTACATACCCTAACCCTTTTACAGCCTTATGTTGCCTCCCCTTTCTTTTGAATTAGCAGAATTTGCAAGTTTAAACACCTAACATGTTCAAAATTACTGCATTCTATTTTTATTCAAATATTATACAATGTCCCTTTTTTGGAATGAAGAACGAAAATTATATTGAGACAGAGTCTGAAAATAAACTAAGACAAATACATTTTTAGCTATTTATATTTTCTTGTTATTCAAAATCATAACACAAATATAAATATTCTAAGGCAATCTCACCTGTAACACGGAGTGCCCGACTGGACTGTTTTCTAAAACTTCTGCGTCATATGAGGTCTTTTCAAACTTAGGGGCGTTATCGTTGGCGTCGGTAACTACCACTCTGAGCAGAGCACTGCTGTAGCGCTGAGGGTTCCCTCCATCCACCGCCTTTATGGTGAGGTCATAAGAATCCTTTAACTCGCGGTCCAAATTGCCAAGGACGATGAGCTGTGGGAGTCTCCCTCCCCTGTCCTCCGCCACTTGTAAACCAAATAGAGTTGCTGCATCTGGGCCCGCAGTCAGCGCATAGTCAGCCACTCCATTCTTCTCAGAGTCCCTGTCAGTGGCTAGAGGTATGGAGAATAATGCCCCCATGATTGTGTTCTCAGGTACAGAGATGGTGAGAACAGAAGAGGGAAATTGTGGGGTGTTGTCATTGATGTCCTGTACTTCAATACGTCCTTCAATAAGTCGTGGGCTCTGGTTTTGTATCAGGTCTGTTACTGATACTTCAAATTCCAAGTAGCACGGCTTGCCCTTGGCCAGGGACCGGCAGTCCCGGAGGGTCTCTCTGTCTATTGGAATCTCTGTAGTGAAAATGTCTCCTGTCTTCCCATCAACTCGGAGATAAGGGGCGCCCACCTCAAGCTTGTAGAGGTGACCTGAATCTGGCAGCCCCTGGTCCGCTGCCAGACTGCCTATGAGGGTGTTGGGGGGCTGCTCCTCCTGGACTCGGTAGAGGATACTGCCATCGACGGAGCCACCATGCAGCACCACGACCCAAAACAATACTACTCGTAAATTCAGTTCCATTAGGTCATCAGAAGATCTGCCTGTAAAAAGGAAGAGAAGAGAATTTGGGTCATGATGATGAGGATTTCTCTTAGAAAGCCCACTTCAGCATTCTCCTCTAGCCAGTTCCCAAATGGAGCAAGTTTCAGAGGAAATAATTACATATTTTATCTTAAAGTGAAATCATAGGGCACACATCAGCAGCTCTTGCACTCCAGAATTTAATATTTAGTCAGCAGGGAAAGGGAGAAAATCATTACATTGTGATCTGGTTGCTGTACACTTGTAAAGTTATGTATTTTTTTGTTAATACTTTGTAGAAACCTAAGCAGACCTAGAGGCGATGGGGAAAAAAAGAGTTACTTTTTTTTTCTGAAAAATGCAATAATAACCATATCCCACAATGGCTTTGTTTCTTTCCCAAAGCTTCTAGAGCTTCAATAAATATCTTGACTTTATGAATTCCATGCAGAAATTAATGTCAGAACATGAAATTAAATCTTGCAAGCACACACATAAAACAAACTGGAAAGCCAGTGTGGATTGTTTCAGCTGAATAATCAAATAAAAATATAATACGAAATCTCACAACCAGAGAGACTCATTATTTCTGTATTATACCATTAGACATTGAGTGGGGGAGCTGTGTGAGTTATGTGTGTGTTTGAGTTTGTGTGTTATGGGTAATTGAAACAGGAGCAAATCATTGAGGTTAAGCATCATGGTCTGGTGCTTTGGAAAACTTAATGGTGGAAACATTTTTTTAACTGCTTTGCATGTGCAGTGCATCAGGGGAGTGTACCACCAACAATCATCACGTGTTGTTCATGTTGACGCCTTCAGTGCCTGCTGTGAGTAATACAGTGGGTTCATGTTAGTGATGCACTGTTTGAATATACAGATCAATACTCGCTCTTACAGCTGAGGGATTAGTCAGGCTAGACCAATCCATAGTCAATACTGTTGCTCCGCCAGTATCTTAACAAACTAATTTAATTTCCTTGTTTTTACTTGAGCTGATAAAATAAAGGAAAGCTAAAGGCTGCATAGCCCATTAAAGGCTCTAGGCTATCATATTTTAGCAAGAAAATCAAAAGGTTTAAAAGGGTAAAACATGAATACATTACAATTAACCTTTTAATTGTTTTCGAAGCAGATAAGTGATTTTAAAGCAATGTTTTCGAAAGCATAAAGAGCTTCTCAATGCAAAGATTTCTTACTGTAAACAGATTGCATTATTTCTTGACAAGAAAAAAAAATACTTTTTTTTTTACAACAATTTGTAAAATTGAGTTGAGGATTTGTGGTGGCTTATTTGTGACACATAGAGAGGATGTAGTGAGCACTTTTGCTACCAAGAACATCTGTGCGGAAAATGTGGTTTAAGCTTTTGGATATGAATGACCATGATTTTGCAGTCCTGCAAGTAGCAAGTGTCTGAAGAAAAGGCACACAATAAACAAGCAAGAAAGTGTGTAGGTACGGTCAATGTTTTGTCGGAGCTATAGTTTTGTGCCGGCTAGTATGAAACTCCAGAAGTACTTGATTTTAGTGTGGTGTGATGCGCATATTATTCTTTTTTTTTTTTTGTCATTTTCTTTCAAATAAAGTTAATGCATGGATATTGTTTTCCAATTTTTGACTGTACTTCATTATCTTTGGGTAAGCAATGAATTTCAATGAGGCAAAATTAATCCATCAAAATCATAACGTTGAGGTTTTCTATTAATGAGTGTTGCTTCTAACATCATTGGAGAGTCAACCACATCTCTGCCATGCTAACAACCTGCCCACTTTCAGGCCTATATTCATAAAAGTGAGGAGCCAACTGTAATGGAGACATTCTAAATTGGGGTAGAACCGAATCCGACCTTAACTGGGTGTAGTGAGACTTGACAATGGAGAAGCAGCTAGTTCCTCTGGCTAGGTCTTCCTCTGGCTCGCCTCCTGATGGGACAAGCCTGGAACACCTCACCAGGGAGGTGTCCAGGGGGCACTCTAACTAGATGTCTGAACCACCTCAACTGGCTCCTCTCAATGTGGAGAAGCAGTGGCTCTGCTGAGTCCCTCCCATATGGCCAAGCTTCACATCCTATCTATAAGGGAGAGATCAGACACCCTAAAAGGCCCTGAATTACTTAAATTCCTCGACTTCTTCTCTGGCCCAAAGATACTTCTCTACCCTTTTCTGGCTCATGACTATGGCCTCGGATTTGGATACACTGATTTGCATCCTGGTCACTTCACACCCGGCTGCAAACTGCTACAGCAAAAGCTGGAAATCATGATCTGATGAAGCCAGTAGGAGCAAATCATCTGGAAAAGCAGAAACAGATGCCCTCAACACCTTGGCTGTGTCAAGAAATTCTGGCCATAATAGAATCAGTGACAAAGAGGAGCCTTGGTGGACTTTCAATGGTAATGAGCCCAACCTACTGCTGGCAATGCAAACCAAGCTCTGGAACCTAACAGCCCTTACCAAGGGGTCTGGTACCCCATAAAATATTAAAATATTGTGAAAAGCTTAAATACTGGAAACTCACAGGACTACATTTGCATTACCTAATTAACTCAAAACACTTGCAAACGTTTCCGAAGTCTTTAAATGATCTCTCAGTCTGGGTCAGTAGGCTATGTAATCATGGGTAGGACTGCTGACAAGATAGATATCCAGAAGACAATCCTTGACACAGAGTAAGCCACAACAAGTCAATGTTAAAGAAGCTAGTTATTCACAGAGTGCTGTATCTAAGTTACCAGAGCAACATCGACTTGCATTATGCCTCAGCACTACCATGGACTGATCCCCTCCATGCTGCATTGATGCAGTAATTTATGTACATGGAAGCTCAACCAAGTATTGAGTGCTTAAAAAGAATACTTTTTAAAACCTTGACATTTCTGTTTAAAATATTATATGCTATTTTTTATTGATCTTATGTAACATTCCAGTTTTCTGTGGTACTGAATTTGGGTTGTTATTGTCTGTATGCCATAATCATCAAAAATACATCAAGTAAAGACTTGAAATATTTTTGCTTATCACACATGTAAAGAATCTCTGTAATGTGTGGGTTTCACATACTGAAAGAAAATTATACAACTGATTATCATTATTCTTATCTGGGATGTACCCCTAAATATGTGTATACAACCATTTGAAGCAGACAAAGTAAAATTCATCTCTCCATTTACATGAAATGACAAGCTAGAGAAGAAAAAAAAATGTTTATTAGACACCAAAGCCCAAATACAGAGAAATCCGATGAGAAATCCCATTTCCTTTTGAATACATTGAAATTGGAAGTGCTGGTATTGATGCACTAATTGCTCGTGTATTGATGTGTAAGCTTTTACATTTGTGGGGGGAGACCTCTAGTCAATGTTGTGTGAATGGTGAGGGCTGTGCGTGTGTGTGTGTGTGTGTGTGTGTGTGTGTTCATGAGTGCATGAGGAACAGACAGGCAAAATGGCAAACACAGCAAAGACACTGTGGAAAAACAGTTCCTGTAGTTTAGACTAACATTATTATCGACACTGTAACACTTGTGACACCATTTTAGAAATCATCACAATTGGTAAAGTGCAGCGTTGCTTATATCTGCGTGTACCTCCCAAAAAAATTATAAGCAATAAATTCCAAAACTTATTTGGAAATAAAAAAATGTTATGTAAACAAAAAGTGTTCAAAGCTGCTGTTTCTTTTGCACTGAATTAGACTTAGTCAAAATATACTTTTTGCCTTGCTTGTTTAGCTTTAGGGAGAATCTGCAAGAGATGTTTGACTAGAGTGTTCTTCTGAGTTTTTCCAGGTTTGGACGTCAGAGGTTCTGCTTTTAATTTTAAAAACATCTTTGCATTTGAATATCTATTTGCAGCTGAGATGGTGTCGCTCATGCTACTGTCAGTGGCGAAAACTTTACTTCAACAGAGTTTGTAAATGACCATCGATGGATTAATATCTGAGCTTCTAAAACCGGGGTTGTCTGTGAGGTGAAAGTTCAGCAGCTTCCACCTCACAAAGTTAAATGCGGCACTCGCATCTTTTATTTATTTTTTTTACATACTTGTTGAATCTGTTATTATGTCTTAACAATATGGTACCAGAGAGATAATCTGAGACAAATATCAAGTTCCTCGGCTTTCTCTATATGCTCCCAGGGCTAACTAGAAACAACCAATCAGAGACATTAGGCAGGTCTTAGCTGCTCCTTCTCCCCTTACCCTCTCTACTATCACTACAGTTTTTCCCCGTCAACAGATCCTGTTGGGAATGCTTAGGCTAGTTAGCATAGCCACCAGTGATAAATGGTTTTGCTGCAACGCTAAATTGTTTCTCCAGCATTAGCACATTTAGCAGTGAGTACATGAGGATGAGTGACAGCGTTAAGAACGTTCTCCTGGCTCTGATTGGTTGTTTTTTGGTCAAGAGTGGTGCATTTCTTCAGATGGCAATAGTCGCACAGGGAGGAGATGGTAGAGATCGATCTTTTCACATTTTACCTCATATTATATTGTCACGATATGGTGATGGTTTCAACAAATATGTAAAAAAAAAAAGCATGCTCTTTATAAAAGTTACACACTGCAGCTTTAAAATATCTCTTACTCAGTTTCTATTTTTATTTAATATTGACTATTGAGTTTAGTTCTTTACAAAATGGCCACTTAGACATAAAACCCCAAATTGATTTCATTATGTTATGTTTAGCTGGAACTGTCCCTCAGCTATTACAGCCACTTCTAACATGAGCAGGCATGCTTTGATAGTGACATGATTGTTATGGTTGATGACACTCATGACTTAATGCCTTCCAGTTGGCCTCATGCCTGTCTTCCAGATGGCTCTGTGCCTGGCAGCCCAGTGAATTGGTGTTTTCATTTTCTTTGTTTACATTGACTCTAAAATTAATGTTGTTAGTGAAACATTCTACCACATAGCAAGAGTTCTTACAGTAGAGTTTCACTGAAACTATGTCTTTGACATTTTATTTCAGGTTTTATACCTATGAACATTAGACCAAAAGCTTCAAAAGTATCACATTCTTATTTTCCCCAAAGTACTGAGAGAGAAAAGAGAATTTCTATTGAGGCTGGTGTCTGCTGAATCGTGTCAGACTTCTAGACCTGCTGTATGTCTCACAAAAGTTTGCTTCATGAGCAAAAAAAAATTCTGAAGTTAGAAGTGCTGAATACGACCAGGAGTGGCGTTTCCTGCTTCTCAGTGCGTTTTCCCTTAGAAAAGCTTGGTTATCATCTGCCAGCCCAGATGGTGTGGAGACCCATAAGACTTACAAGCTGATTCAGGCCGATCACAAATCAGCATAAAATCAAAAAGAGGAGCAAGAGGTTAGTTATTCCGTGGGCCGCAAATGTGTTTGTCTTCTTAGAGCCCCGACAACTCCCCTTAAATCAAATGTTTCATAGTGAGTTTCGAAGTAAAGGTCTTAGCTTCCACTTGAATAAAATGTATAATAATGGGGACAATGCCTGCCATGCAAGGCAAAATATTTAAAAATATTCAGGAGGAGTAATACGGAGAAAGAAGAACATTTTAAGGCTTTCAAAACTCAACCTGAAAATGCCCAGAAGCAGAGGTAAGAAAGAAAACGCTTTTGTTTTGTTTTTTTTGCCATCAGTGAACAGCACATTATGAGTTGAAAATTCTACCAAAACTTTTTTTTGGTTGCTGCACCACAGGCAAACCTTGATCTGAGTAATATTTGAAAGAAAAAATAAATGCAAATGCAGTAAAAGTGATGCATTTTCTGTTGTCTTTTTGGAAAGCTGTTATGGTTCCAGAAAGCCAATATTAATTGTTTTTCCATTCACTATTTACCATTCTGCTAATACTGTTATTTCCTTTTTAAAGCTGAAAATGCCAAGAAATGTACTCATCGAAACACCTCATTAAATGTGACCAGGAGATGGAGGAATATTTCAGGAAGTAGCACTTCTAATACAATCAAGCGATCTACAGACTGAGCAGGGACATTAATTTAACTCTAGCTCTGAAGCAGCACTCAGCAAACAGCCACATGGTGTGATCAGCCAACGGTCCAGATGGTTTCAACATAGAGGGAAAACTGAAGGCATCCCACAACACTACATGAAAGTAGGCCTTCAAAAACAGCATCAAACTCCATGATGGGATGGTTACCTTCAGAGAGGAAGGAAGTACATAAGAAGGGACTTAAAGCTGACTATAACTGCCAAGATTCAAGAACGTCGCCTGTTAAAATCCAGATCATTGAAACTATTGCAAGGCCACTCCATAGAGAAACATCTTCATGACTCATTCTCAGCGTAGCTGCTCATAAACAAATATGCCTTCACAATTTTAAGATAAATGAAAAAAACTATATTTTACTGTTTCTTACAAAACCATCTTGTGGTCATACATTCAAGCTTCAGGAAAGTGTAATGTAGAAGTGAGGCATGGGCCAGTTACTAATATCAAGGCTGAAGATGTTATGATTTTAAAACCTTGAAAAAGTACTGTTACATTGTTTCGACATTTCAAAGAAATTCTAAAGGCATGTCAGAGAAACTGCCGGAGTGATGAGACTGTGATATGCCAGTGGATTGGGTGAAAGGCTTCTGCTAAATGCTTACAAGAAAGACAAAGATTGCTGTATGAAAATATTTTCAGTTGAAAAATCTCAGACAGTCATGGAAGAGAAAGTAAAGGAGCACCAGGCATTACGTGCTAAGATAAAAGTGGTTTAGAATTAATTATGGCAAGCTATGGGCAGCTTGTCTGTTAAAAAAACAACTGCATTTAGAAGCCACTTAGTCTATATTTGTTCTTTAGACTGGTATTACAAAGCTAAAACATAGATGGCCGTACCTTTTCTAGAAAGGCATCCTTTAGGATTTAGAATGCCACATTTTTATTAAACTTTTCTCTTTTTTGGTTGATTTTGATCTCTCTTTAGAAACTATAATATAAGAAGACGCAAATATATATATATATATATATATATAGATTTTTTTTTTATTTTTTTTTATAGCCTTCCAGCAGTGAGTGGTCAGCATTTATAATTTAAAATGTAAATAAATATTTTCAGTCATCATTTATTTTACATAGAGACAAACACCAAGTTCAGAACATACTGGAATGCCTTAATCCACAGCAAATCCTCAATTCTCCAGCAGAGAAAGAGCTTTGTGCACAAACGTGTGTGTGTGTGTGTGTGACTAAAGATCTCACTGGCTTAAATAAAAAGGGAGAGAAGATTTTGAGAAAGTTGTAATAATTTAAAGAGAAACTGAACAAACAATGATGCACTTTTCTGTATCTCTGTTTATTGTCTCTTCTGCTGAGCTCTTCCTTAGCTTGCAGCTCTACCAGTTTCCGTCACTTCTTTTCAAAGACAGCATAATCAGCAACCACTCCCTCTCCATAAAGGCTCAGCCAGTACTGATGTTGCATTTTTTTGGTCACTGTAAAGGAGGTGAAAGACTTACCCTGCTCCAGATGAAATCTACACACCGTACGCCACCCGGCTGACCCTAACTGTTCACGAGAACACGTCAAACTTCTGAGTCAACGTCCCTGCGCCGCCTCTAAGTGTGTGGCTGTTCTCTGGAGAGCCTGCTTCTCTGCACAAATGAAGCTCAGGTTGGCGAACTCCGCCACGGCAATGACCTGTGAAAAACTTACTACATGCTAAACTTACTCCTACACTAGCCACAGGAAAACAGAAATATTTTTAGCCCTGCTGAGGATCAGCTCCTGTTCATTCATCCTGACTCTGGGTCGACCTTCCTAAAACACCTTCACATGCGTGTTGCTACAAAAACCTTTTCACTACAGGCAGCTGTCAAAAGGTGTTTGGAAATGATGTTTTCCAGGCAAAGCTAATCATCTCACCATGAGGAAAAAAAAAAAAGAAATGCCGTTTTGCTATTATTAGCACTGATTATTACATTCAAATGTGTAAAAATCCATCTTCTGATTCAACCAATGGAGTTCCAACAAATTCACAGAGGGACAAAGTAAGCGCCTTCATGTATTTCATCAGGTAGTACATTTGAAAATCAGAAACATCATCATGAAATAAAAAATTCCCATCATTTTTTATTTCATTTAAGCGGCATAAAGACTTAGGCTGTGAAGCTAAATGCTTTGCATTATTTTAAAGGGTTGTTGAAGGTCTAAAGCACTTTTCCGGATTGAGAAAAAGTGCTATATTGGCTTATTAAATGTGTGTTATACTACTAAATATGCAAAATAGAGACAGTTAACACGGGTGAACAATGTATTTGTGTTGCTGTGCATGTCTGCTCTGGTTGCCATAGAGACCGACTGTGTGCGTCCTCAGTCAACTCAGTGACTGACTGGGTGACATTTGCTCTTTAAGTCGGTTCCTCGGGTCCAGCAGGAATAACAACAACAACAACAACAAAAAAAAGACTCCAGTGCAGAATGAACTGAGGCATCACCGTAGATGATGTAGCATGCGTGAAGGAAAATAATAAAAGGCAGCCTTTAATAAATAGATTACTTTGATCTCATTGCCTTACCCTGTTTTGCAACAACAGCAAGAGGTGATTCTAATCCCACAGCAAAGCCGAACCCCCTGGCTCAACCTGCGTCTTCACCTGTTACATGCAACAAATCAAGGCCGCGAATTCTCCCTGTAGGATGTGCTCATCGCTGCTTAGCCAGCATGGAGAGATAACGGGTGATTTAATGATTTTCTCCACTGATGTGGTTTGATGTATCGGCTGACTCTGCGCCTTTAGCTAGTATAACAGGTAAAATCCATTACCCTCCCACCTGCATGATTTATGATGGGTAGTATCAGAAGCTATGGGTCCCCCTTAAACAGCTGATCCATCCAATAGAATTTACTGCAAAATGTTATGGCTGCACATTTGGACTGAGAGCAGAACCTCCCCCTCAGCCCTGTAGTAATGAGAAAGTGATGGCCTTTGGTTGGAGAATATTTGCTAGGTGCATTGCCATTTTGTTCGGTTAGATGTAATCTGAGCCACAAAAAAAGCACTGATGGAGGGTTGCTGCAATCAAATGCAAAAAAATCCTATTAACTACATTGAGATCAAAGAGGCTGCAATCAGACATTACATGATTCTGTAAAGAGAAGAATGTGCATAATGACAGTTCCTGGTATTCATAGTCCTGCTTCCTTACACAGACCGGATCAGAATAGAGTCGGACTGAGGCAGAAGCAAACTAAGCCACTGCTTAGGACCCTAAAATTGTCAGAGCCCCTCAAAACAATGGATAGTCGTTGGCTTGGTTGCTTGTAAAGCTGTCCAATTAAATGTGGGCTCTTTTTCCTGATTAAAACAAATTTGTATTGTGTAGATGCTAGAGATGGGCTGATGAGAAGACAGACAGACAGACAGACAGACAGACAGACAGACAGACAGACAGACAGACAGACAGACAGACAGACAGACAGACAGATAGATAGATAGATAGATAGATAAGGATAATAGCCTTATTCTTGTAGCTAGCTCAACTCAGTGCTGGCTAAGTGCAACGTTCATGCTTTCACCAAGCATTTGGTCATAAAGTCAATATGGACAGACAATAAAGTACATTGGTAAATACTGAATATTAACTTTTATATCCCCAGAAAATATGTGCGTTCTCTCTATGCATATTCCAATTATTTCTCTGTTCACTGGCTTTCCCCCAAGATTTAAAACATGCCCTCGGGTAAGAGAAGGAATTCCTTCACTTATAACATTAGCCTTTTTCTTTGCTTAGCAGTTAGCTCAAGCTAGTGCTTCAGCAGTCACGTTTTGATCAAAGGTTTGGTCAAACAGTCATTACGGACAAGCTATGCTCTACAAGGAGTTTTAAAATCGGGGTCTATTTGCTGTCCAGATGCAATTGCTTGTCAATAAAAGCCTTCTTAAGCACGTTAGGCTGTTTTCCTGTTGGTTTTACTGTTGTGCACTTGTTAGCTCTGTATCTTTGCACCAAGAAGGTCCTGGTTTTGACAAGAACTTAGCATATTATTGGTAAATTATTGTAGAATTTTGCAATGACATCAATTGCAACGAATGCACGTTTCTTACAACTCAAATTATTTTCCGTCATAACTATGTTTTAACACACCCTTTATGATTTGGGTCACTAAGATCTGTGACAAGCACTAAAGAATACCCAAGAGAGCAAATATTGACAAGCATATCACCTGAAATAACAAATAACTATGACAGATAGACAGACAGATAGACAGATAGACAGATAGACAGATAGACAGATAGATAGATAGATAGATAGATAGATAGATAGATAGATAGATAGATAGATAGATAGTTAGTCAGGGGTGAAAGTGGGTTACTGTCCTGTTTTGATCTGAACTGTTCTCTGTTTGAACGGCTTTGAAGACTCGCCTACAGACCATATGGGAACTTGAACCGCTATCACTATGTGGCTCACAGACTATTAAAATGTGCCTGGTGGTCGGTGGAGTGGCGAGGAAAGAACAACACCCCTGACTCTCAGCAGAGAGGATGCGCTGATCAAAGATCTGTTCTTCCCAATTACGAGCGCGATGCCTACCCCCTCCGTAGGAAAACTACACTCGACCCTAGTTATCACGCGGCTTTTTATTAATATGCGCAGAAAACTGCCTTGCACGGGGAAAGAGCGCCAAATTAAGATCCCCCTCCAACCCCGCCATCACTAATGATGGCGATTAGTGTGGTGTTTGCGCCTAGATCGGAGCTAAAAATAAATAAATAAATAAATGAAAATCACAGGAGAGAGGGGTGATACAATTGGATCGCATTTTCTGCTTCACAGAACCGTAATGGTATTATAAAAATGCAATCAGCCCATCGGATTGAGGACTGAAGCGCATGCACTCGTAATGTCGCTCAAGTGCGCTGATACGCAGACTTAATGACTTCATGCCATCACTCACTGGAGGCTGGAAGTTGGATCTCCTCGGATGTGTCTTAATTGAAATGCATCGTCTAATCAATCATGCGGCGGATGCTGAACGTGGGTGACATATCTGGACTGCTGCCTCTCTCCATCAGCACAGCATCTTATCAACCTGTAACACCAACCAGCTGCAGCTTATTTCACTGCATGGTGGACAACTTGTGGCATTTACTAAAAGGGTATCGAGCGGCTCGAAAGCAAACGCGAAACCTCGCCAGGGGAACTTCATTTGGAAAATAAGAACTTAAAAGAAAAGAAAACAAAACGTATATTTAGTTATGTTATAAATACCTGAGCCAGAGACTTGTGCGTAAGCGTTTGTGGCAGCTCGTCAGCAGCCTGTATGTCCACAGAGGCAGGTCTCCAACCCTCAAACCTCCGTCAAGGAAACACTTAAAAAAAATAAAAAATCCACCGAGCTGCAAATCAGAACTTTCTTCATCAAACTGAGGGGATCCTGCGCCCAGCCCGTCGTCTGATGGATCTCGCAGAACGGACAGCTCTTCCTTCTAGTGGGGAAGTTAAAGTGCAGCAGTTCGTCTGAGATCTGGGGCTGTCTTTTATTTTTTTTCTCTCAAAACAAACCTAAATTAAGATTCTCACTCCGTATGGCCATCTTCATTCCTCAAAATAAATGTAGGAAAAGAAGAAGAAGAAAATAAAAACATGATCCCTGCCAAAATACGCACATTCCTTTTGGTCCAAGTTTCTCCGGAGCTCAACACGCACCCTTAAGGACGCACAGGATGTCTGAACGGCAGCGGCAGGAATTGCATTTCTGCAACGTATTTTTTTTCTTTCTTTTTGCAGCTACTATATGGAGCCCATCTGAAGCATTTCCAGAGAGCAAGTGATGAGACACTGTGGGTATGTTAGTTGCTCCCCAGCTCTCTTCTCCTCCCGTCTCTCTCTGCCGCCTCTCTCTACTCATCGGAGCGTGGGAGGAGGTGGGGCTCCCACATCCACCACAGCACACACAGCAACTTCACACTCAACATCACATTATGAGCCACGGCTGTGTGCCCGGAGTAAAAGGAAGAAGAAGAAGAAAAAGAAAAAAAATCCGAGCGATTCCATACAGTTTAAGAATATCTCATCAAAGTGGGTCACATCGGAATAGGGGCGGGGATGCACCTTATTAAATGAGTGCATCGTAGAATCATGGCGTGAGCTCTTTGTTATTTTCCTTTCTGCAACAAGGAAATGCACCGTGGTGTAACAGGTAGGCCGCGCACTGACAGTTTACTACTTGTTGATATGCATTACATGTAGGAATGAGTGGTCTAACATGGGAGCTGCTTGGACACTGTTTATTCATTTGGCGCCACCCTCAGGCGCTTATGAAAAGAAAGACAGGAAGTATCTGGTGGGGAAATTAGAGGAATGTAATGGAGGCGTTGCTATACTAATGCACGCATTACAGTATAGCGTCAGAGGTGTGGTCAAACAGAAATGAACTGACCCCGGTGCCAAAGATGAATTTAGCCTTTCAAATTAAACATTAATTTTCCTTCTAATCAAAAAAACTTCAATATTTATTATAGTTATCTAGTTATTTATATTTATGTAAAATAAAAAATAGTAATTAGAATGACACACTAGTTAATAGAATGTCAAAACGTTCCTGCTGAAATGTGCCTCTCTCTTTGTGCAGTGAGAAATGCAGCATTTTATTTCAGAGTAAGTTCTGTGTAAGTGTATAAGAGATGCCTCTGGGGCTCTTTAAATACTCAACATGCTATTTTTCAGCTATAAATACAGACATTAAGTGAAGTTTTTCTAAGGGTCTTAGAAAAACATCTCGTTGATGAATAAAGCATGCATAAACGGGCCATTTTTAGATAATAGCAGCCGACCACTGAATAAACTATTTAAGTTTCTGGTGTTTTACCTGAGCAAAAAACCAAAACATTGAATCTTTGTAAAACACAGGTAGTATAAAGTTACCGATTTAACGTTTAATGTGCTATGAAAGGTTGGATCATTCATCAGCATAACAACGTCCAGACAGATTGATTAGATACACACATTATTCTACTTAAGGTTTATTTGAGGTTGAAAAAATTATGTATTTAGTGCATTAGTATTTATTCATTATCAGGTATTCTTCAACACAACTTTTAATGTCCTTCTGCACCCCCCGTCTTTCCATCTCTGTCACCCATTCTTTCTTCTACTTTCTTCTACATGCAACACCATCCTTCCACTCCCACAATAACGTTCCTTGTTGTTGTTTATTTGTTTGGTTGATTTTTTAAACCCTTTTCACTCTCCCATCCACATTTTTCTCCATCGATGGGTCTGGTAATTATTCAAGCTGCCTCATAAAGTCCATATATGAATACGGCAACATGGCCTTTATTAGTTGCAAGCCAGTTTAATCCTTTCCTAATAGGTCCACACAGAATCAGCTGGGCTTCACTTTATATTCTGCCGGCAGCAGCAGAAAGCAAACTCTGGTAATTGAAAGGGCCCAGGGGCTGCTACCTAACACACAGCAATATAGGAAAACCTGAGGTTATGTTTAAAACATACATGAGTCAGTTATGCCACTAGATTCCAGGGTATGAATAATCTGCTTTCTAAGTCACAGTAATGAAGCAGAGTTTGTCACTCAAAAGAAATGTAGGGGATCGGTTAAGGCAAAACTCCAGGGCAAATTAGCTACATGTAGAAATCACAGTATGTTTTATGGAGTGAGGGAATGATTTCAGTTTCAACATAGCCAAACAATAGCAGAAAAAAAAACTGTAATCTTCATTATTCTTCATTATTCTTGAAGATGTTTTTATCATCAAACCAGGAGAAAATCGTTACTTGGTTGTTTTTATTCTTACCTTTAGGGAGTAATTATTTGCTTTGCCCAGATTTTAAAACCGCTTCCTTTTTTTAATCCACTTGAATTTGCATCTGCCTGATAAATACATTAGGAAAATAAATAATAGAAATATCCACAGCTAATTATTGCATACGGAGCAAAAAAAAAGCAAAATATGCTTCCAAGGATTTTGTTTGGTCTAAACTAAAAAGCAATGACTCGTTCAAAAACATGTGTTCACATTGTTGGTCATGCAAGAACTTCTGCCTTGTGAACGCTCCACATGTTGTTGGACAACAAACACAAACTTCAAACATACTGTGTAGGGATTTGATGTAAATGAACAATGCAATCTTTTTGTGAAATGAAAGAAAAAGCATGTTGCTTTCAAGATGTGCTACAACTAAAAACTTAACATGTTTAGCCTGCTTGAATATTCACCCCCTTTACTCTGATGCCTTGCAATTAATATTTTTAACAAATGTCCTTTATAAAATTTAGTTTCAGTGTAAGTATAGTTCTTTGAAATCCTCAGAGGTTTGTTAGAGAACACCAGGGAAGAAACAGCATCGCAAAGACAAAGGGGACACACCTAAAGCCTGCAGGACAGTAGATCTTGAGGACTAGGGTCGGAGAACTTTTGCTCACAATACGCGCCAAGCTTTTATTCGATCCATCACCAAAACATGAAAACATCAAAAGACCCGATTGTTCACCAAAACTTTTAGACTGGGCAAGGAGAGCATTTATCAGAGAAGTTGCCTATTTACAACGGAGATCCGAAAGAGAGAACAATATCTACATCTTTGGCGGAAGAATCTATTGACCTGACAAGTGTAACACATCCCCACCACAAATTTGGCCTTAATGGAAGTGTTTCAAAATGGAAAGTCTTTAGTGAACGAAAGTTATTGAAAATTTTGTTTGCAGTTTGGCAGAAGCAAGGTGGATTAATCTACAGCCATTTGAAACATGTTGGTCTAGTCCAAAATAAAACACCTGCTACTGGCTGCTAAAAATTTGTAACCAGGGCATCAGGTTCATATTCTAGGTGAACCATCAAAGCAGACAGCCACAGCTACAAAGATTTAAATTTTCAGGTGCAGAAATAGCTGGTTCTCTAAAGTGGCTTAGAGAGTCTGAATACAAATACACAGAATGTTTTTTAGGGGTTTACATTTTTCTGCAGATCTATAACTAAAACCATCAATGAAACCCAATTAGGCTAGCAATTGTACAAGACAAAATATAAAAACTTGCAAATAATTTAATACTTTTGGAAGGCACTGTAAGCACTACTTTTAAAAAGCGGCTTATGCAGTTATATTTAATAAATAAGAATATGCGTTCAGATGAGGCCCGTTTTGTCAAATCAAAGTACCCTTTGACACTAATCCTTAAATATTTTCCATCGGATCCATATTTGTGCATGAAGAATGCTTTTCTGTTTCTAGTCTGATGTAAAGATCTAATCTTATATTTCAAGGTTTTCTTTTCTGCAAGCACAAAGTCATCTTAATTAAAAATAAATAAATAAATAATTAAGACTCTCACACATTCAGGTGTGTGTGAGTAGTCTGAATATTGTGTTTCACTTTGTGATAAAGTTCCTGAAATAATACAGCAGTATTCTAATTTATTGAATGGCTCTTTATATGAAAACATCACCACGACAGCATAACTATGACAAAGCCTAAAATTGTGAAACATTGTCTAATTATTGTACCAGGTTTAAGCAGTTAAAGTCCAAATGTCATAAAGCTGGCTGGTAGAGTCCAGCTCTTAAATGCTAACTGTCGGAAAAATAAAAGTGTGAACTTTTTATCCATTTGTACTAGGTTACAGAGGAGGAATAACTGCTGAATTCAAATGTCATGACATAGATGGCACTGTCATGACGGGTAATTACTGAATCGCCCCAAGCTGATGCTAAATATACTCTGTGTTGTTTGAGACACACAAACAATGTTAACAGGCTCCGGGCAGAATCTTGCCAAGCTGAATAAAATCTGAACATATACAAAACAGTTGGCAGATAATTGAGTGAGCACTGAGCCTTATGTGGGTCATTATGCTTTCCAGTCTGGTCGTGGAGGTTCATAGGGATGGCATGCAATTAGCATTGGCCTAAATGAAGCTGTAAAGATTATTCTCAATATTACGCTGACAAAACGGCTTTGACCAAAAGCACAAACTGGGCACAGTGTCACTGTAATAATGGCTAGAGTGACACGTTATTACGGAAAAGCTGATTCCTAACAATACCACCAACAGAGGCCAATCTGACAAACAAACATATCCGTTAACGAGGTAGCAGGTGACGCACAACTGTTGGTGTGTGACATGTGGAAATTATAGTTGCACACATTAAGTCGCTTTAGTAACATTAAGTGATAGCAGCTCCATAGGTGCGCTATTTTTATTGCTTGATAAATGTTCAGGTTAACCTTAGACAATTATTTTATTGTGTCTAGTTGTTGTTTTTGTGTGCGTGGGTGTGTGTGTGTGTATTTATATCATTAGTGGGGATTGGATAATTAGATAGCAGTAAAAAAGTTTCAGCTGAGACAATTTCAAGTTGACGACAGTCTAATTGCAATATTTTTAAATAAATAAATAATCTGAATCGTGACACCGTAGACTTTAAAGTGTATTTATGACTCATTTGGGACAGAAGCTGCAGAGTTTGACAGCAGCAGCCAATAATCAATTGTGTGGTCACTTCTGCCATCTGCCAATAACCCCAAATTGACAGTAAGTGCTGTTAATGGGAACAATTACATAATTGGGATCCTATTGTATATGACAGAAATTTATAGATACACATACAGCAAGCTGTTTAGTACTGATAACTTAGAGTGGTTACAAACCTCACTGACAATCAGACATACATGGAAAAGCCACGGCCAGAAATAAAAAGCACGGTTTTACACATGATCTCAGTCTATGCTCATAAAACGACACACTTCTCTCACATTCTGCAAATAAATATGGCAATTTAAGTTGGATCATTTATTAGAATATCAGTATTTTCATTTCCATCCATCCATTCATTTTCTTTACACCCTTCTTCCTAGTGGAGTCAGGAGGTGCTGGTGTTTATCTCCAGCTAACGTTCCGGGCGAGAGGCGGGGTCACCCTGGACAGGTCGCCAGTCTGTCGCAGGGCAACACAGAGATAAACAGGACAAATAACCATGCACACACACACTCACACCTAGAGAGAATTTAGAGAGTCTAATTAACATGCCAGTCATGTTTTTGGACTGTGGGAGGAAGCCGGAGTACCCGGAGAGAACCCACACCATGCACAGGGAGAACATGCAAACTCCATGCAGAAAGACTCCGGGCCGGGAATCGAACCCACGACCTTCTTGCTGCAAGCCAACAGTGCTACCAACTGCGCCGCGCACTGCACATATTTATTTTTTATAAATTTATGAAAATATGTTCATATTTTCATAAATGAAAATAAGATATTTTTCATTTATTGATAAAAATTGAAACAAAATGTCACTGTGAATTATCAAGTAGTAAAAATCTAACAATTTCACAACAACAAAAACTACAGATTGGGTAGATTAGTCCAAGATATAGAAATGGGAAATTTATTACCATATTGAACTTATACTAGGCTCTTTATTTTGAACACTTCTTCATGTTTCAGTACTTTATAGCTGGGTTGTGGAGTTATTGTGAGGCTCTTCTATTTCCCCCCCCCCCAATATTTCTCAGTTGGCCATAAAGGTTTATCCCATGAGCACCTCATCTGGTGAATGAAGTTTAAGGTATTACTATGAGTCTCGTGTGTGAAGGCACATTCTTCAAACTTGACACCTACATTTAAGACTCTTATTTTGAAGTAAAAAAGGAAGTAGCTCTTGAGTTACCCTCTTGTGATGATTAATATTAATCTTCATAGGGTTAGCCAAAGCCTTGGCCACAAAAACACAGAAGTCCCTTAAATAATTTTCAGGGAAGCATTTTGGGTGCAGAAGAAAGAATCTGTGACGGTGTGACAGGAAACATGGGAAAGATTTGAGAGAACCACAACTGGTTAACTGATAGCTGCTAAAAACGCTAAAGATGGCCCCAATACTTAATTTATCTGCACTAAGCGGCTTTTAATTTTAATTAGCTTAAACTGCAGCTAATCATTTCTAATTCAAAACATTAAAAAAAACTTAAATTCTGAACTGAATAATTCTGGGTAGTGTTTCTTTAAAAGGACGTTTGAGATGCATGAATGCTTTACTTTGATTCTGAAAACAAAAAGCGAAGATTTTTAATGCTTTAATGCACTTTGACTAAGCCTATACCTTAAAATATGTAGCCTGGGATATTTTACATGTTTTAATTGACCTGTATTGATACAGATTGTCTCGTCGCGATCCAAGAAGATCCCATTTACTAGAGAGATCTGTTTCATTGATTAGAGATTCCTTCACACGGTTTGTATTTTGTAAGACCTGGCACTATATGCTCAAAAGGGGCATTCTTAGTTTTGCCCAAAACATGGCTTTTGACTCCTTTTTCCTTAATATGCACCGTCTGGTCTAGTGAGCTACATCGTTAAATGCATAAGCAGCCGCAGCTTTGAATGGACCGCATACAGAATAAACAATGTAACAAAAGGGATTTTATATCTAGATTGTCTGAAAATAGTTGGATTGTCGTTATTGTAGGACAGTAAAACAAACCTTCTGCACTACAGCTTAAAACATAATTATTGATTAAATACTTTACTTCTAAACAGGCAGGGTGTGTTTGTGCAAGGAAAGTCGAAGCTTGTAAGTTCTGTGAAAACAGCAAGATCGAATCCACATGCTCACGCTTCGAGCAATCTGTCAGAGACATCTCAAAGTCCTAAGTTTGTGAAAAGAAGACAGCTGGACTTCCTGTTGTTTTGCTTTTCAAACTGCTCTACTACATGAGCCAGAAACTCCCCTCCAGTTGTTAGAAATACAGAAATTCAAAGCACTGTGCATGAAAGCTGCTCTCAACGGTATTAGATGTGTTTTTTGCTTTTAGGCAATAGACTTATCTTAAATTGTAACCTTAGTGCCATATATTTATGTTATCTTTTTCACACAGCATATACCCAAACAAGACCGGACAACAGACACTGATTACTAGAGTATAAAATATTATCATTATAATGAATTCTCAATAGTAACTTTCAGTGGTTTGACTTGTAGTGTTTTAAAAGAACATTCTTTCATTCAGCTTGGTTTGGTGGAGGCAGAAAAAAGGAAAACCCAACATATCGATATACTTTGCCAAAGGCCTAGTATTCATAACTGCATAGATGGCTCAAAGCAGCCTTCCAGCAGAAGGGCTTCTGGCATGTTCCTAGTCAAAGTTCAAGATCTACCTAAGGTGGTCCAAGCAAAAAGGGGAAAAATGTGAAGCACAGCCAAGTTATATAAAAATTCCATACTGGAATATTAAGAGGCATGTTATAATAAAATTATCATAGTTTATATGAGCATGAAGTCCATTAGGACGTCATTTGGACACAATGAAGCACTGATATACGTAGCAGGAACACCCTACTTCTGGAAATCAGGAATTTTTTACAGATAACATTTTACAGACGGGTAATGTTGTAATTTAGAGACAACAAATCAGAGTTCATCAGTAGAGCAGTAAAGACAAGAAGCAATATTTGAAGGTCAAGATGCAATGATTTTTAAGTGTTTGAATCTTTTCTTTTCTAAAAGTCACAACATGTCCACTTTCTTTTTTATGAGCAGTTATAAAGACTTATTTTTATTGCTTAGGTAATAAATGGTGTTCAGTTCTTGAATGACAAAATCGGATGTACAAAAGAGTTTCTTAAAGGAACTCTTTCTTATTTAATATTTCTGGACACTGTTGGCACATAAAGTTCTGCAGTGTGATTGATCTGAAAGGGTTTAAATTTCCTATTATTTTCGGTTTCACGATCATTGCCTTGACTTTTAACCTTTTACAGGACTTCGGGGATTTAAATCCGTTTTTCATTAACTACAGAGTCAAATATGCATTAGGGGTTCACATTTTTAAACATATAATGGATCTCTTTTTAAATGAGCTTGACTTTATGGTGATTGGTCACATTTACCCTGACAGGGTCTATCCCATCCCTTTTAAGTCCATTTCACATGATAAGTAATGGCCGCCCTGAGCTCATTCATCTTCAATAAGTGGTGAGCAGGCAGGTGGAGAACCAAGGGCCGTCTGGCAGCCTTAGAGGCAAGAGTGTTTGCTTTAAAACTGTCATGTTTATGCTCATTCAGCACTCTCTTCTACAGCTGCTCGATCAGAGTTTAATCAAACAAGACTCTTTGCCTGAACTCTGAAATTATGCAAAATGAGTAGAAGCTTCATATTATATCAACATAAAGGCCTTTTGTTTGATTTAATTATACCAGCTTTAGTTATATAAAAGGTTGAGAGCAACAAGGAGCAAGTATAGGGGCAGACCAGAAGATTATTTGTATTACATAAGCAGGAACATTGTGCTAAAGCCTAACATATTAGGCATCTAAGTAAAACACAGTTCAATAAAACAAATTTAAGAAATTTCTTCTTCTTTTTTTTTTCATCTGTTTTGTGGATAAAATCATTTCACAGCCTTGGAACATTGGTATATATTATGAAACTATGGGATTTGTTAAGAACATATCAGCAATCCCAAACCTTTCAGGGAAATGTTTCTATGATCTTAAGTCCCTAAGATCCTGACCTGGACTTGTGCACGCAAAGCTTTCAAAAAAGTCTATTTTGGCATTTTTAATCTAAAAGCAGGGCTTCCTCGTGTAACTCTTTGTAAGTTAGCAAGGTATATTTTTAGGAATGTCAAGCTGAAAAGGTTGCCATACTTTTAGAAAGTGAAAGTAGAGTAATAGTAAGGATTTACAATATCTAGTGAGAATAAAAACATAACCTTACCTTGTAAACCTCACCAACTTCATTAATTGCTACATTCAGAACTGAACCTGAATGAATTTCGGTATGAACACATTGTTGTGGGAGGATGCCACTGCTAGTAATGTGTACTTCATTGACTGTTAGTGAGGATTTTTGTTCATAACCCAAAATTACATGTGCTGTAATGTCTAAACATACAAAAACAGCTGTCTTACACATAAAGCCATGATTATAACCGCCACCACATCCTAGGTAGATGGAGTAGGATTTTATCTGCTACTTTATATATAT